>JAPMOB010229223.1:0-37846 GCA_029875015.1 Lepomis gibbosus | reverse complement strand
AGATAGATAGATAGATAGATAGATAGATAGATAGATAGATAGATAGATAGATAGATAGATAGATAGATAGGTAGATAGATTTCCTTCAGAGCCATCTCTTCCTCTTATTGAAACATTTAATTTTATTGTTATATCATTTATTGCCTTGGTATTAGATGTTTATTGACTCTCGATTGTTTATACTGTCTTGTTAAAACTGCAGTTTTTTTTTATTTTTTCCATTGTTATTATTATTTGTGTCTAAAAACAGCATTATAGCTTAACTCTTAAAACCATCCTCCGTCCACATAAGTTATTTTTTCTTTGAAAATATTACTTTGTTACTATTTCGGCAAGATGCAACCCATTTTATGGCCCTGACTCATAGACCCATAGCTTGACAAACACAAACAATGCACCTTGGGCAAACCACAGCACACTTTGACACTTCACACAACCACAGCGTTGGGTTGTAATGTAGTACGAGTATTCAGAATTGATTATCAGAATACAAACACGTAGTGTTTGTACATTTTTTAAACTTTTATTTTAAATATTCCGCATCACTAAAACTCAAGCATGGGAATGTGGAGCTGGCACATTAGCATTAGCTTTGCTAGTGCAAAGCAAAAGCATCCTGTCGATGTAATTTTGTGATGTAATAATTAAAAATGCCTGGATAGAAAAACCCTCAGCTTTGTCCCTTAATGTTCATTAAAATTTAATTTTAATAATGTTCACATGGTAAATGAGAACAATAACTCTATCAAGATAAATGACTTTACCTTCCTATGTGCACCAGAGCAGAGGTGGCCTGGGCACAGTTCAGGCTCTTTATCTGACCTTTGACATTGTTCAGTTTTTTATGTACAATGGAGTCGATATAAACCCAGCACCATACTGAATGTCCATCCCAACAAGCCATGAATGTAATAGTAAGTTCTTCAGTTTTATGTTTTGTTTGAACAGAACAACACATTTGAACAGTTATCTTAACTCTCTTGACTCAAATGGAGTCATCTGTCTAACTGTATGTGAAATCACCTGTCAGCTTTTCTTGTAGCTAGCAGCAGTCAACGACTCCCAAACTTCGTGCCTCAGCCTGAAGATGTGAGATGAAAATTTATAACATTTTGATTTGAAAAGTGTTCTGCTGCTGTCAAAGGCAAACCCCCACAACATTTACCAATGTTTGTACATGAACTGATGGTTTCCATTGCTGTAAAAATGTCTGTTTAATGTAACATCAGGGATATAAAAGTTTAATTATTAAAGAGCCTTTAACAATACATAACATCAACCTTTTCATTAGGTCTTGATCAGAGTATATCTTTTTATTCTGCCTTTTAAAGAATACCTCTAATGCATGCGAGCACAGGTGTGCAGCACTTTGGTGGAGTAACAGTTGTAGCCACTGAATTGAATTGAAGTCCCACTTTAAACTGTATGCGATACATACTCCGGGGAACTAGCACGGCTAATAGTTACTACCAACAGTGACCGCCTACTAACCTTAAAGGAACTGTTTGGTATATTCAAATGTGATATTATGGGCTATCCCAGAACTAGCACAGGATTTCTGAAGGGTTTTTCATCCTGCATTCATTCTTCATTGTGTAGAACAGTGGTCGGCAATAGCTAGCCCGTGGGCCAGATTGCTTTGATAGCAGAAAAATAAAAAATAAATAAATTGATAGCTGCTGGTGCTGAAATAGATCTCAGTCATGACAGCTACAGTTACTTACACAATCACTTCCTCTTAAGTGATTTTACCTCCAAAATAAAGGTGTGAGAGCATTTTTTTCAGGAATGTTTTATGTCGAGTTTCTTGAGAGCTTTTACTTTGAAGAGTTCTGAAGGACATTTAGAGTCTCTGGCTTACTTGACACACCTATGAAAAAGCCGTCAGTAAATTGGATTCCCCTGAATTTCCTCAGGCAAAATAAGCGTCACTAGGTTTATGAATGCAGATCAAAAGCTAGGGGACACACACACTCACATGCAGCACATGCTTTATTGTGAGCATGTGCAACAGTGTTCTTATGATCAATAAGTTAAACAAAAAAAAACATCCGCAGTTAGTTGTAATCGATCTTACAACCATTCTAATAGGAGTCCCGCACAGTATCAACTAAGATAAACTTGCGCACAAGCAGACAAGGATTTAAAATAATTTGACTTTGTTCTGGGCCGTCATGTAACCTCTTGAAAAAAATCTGTCCCGATGCCAGACTTTTTTGCCGATACCTGCTGTAGAAGGATGTACCATATTCTGAGTTATGCCTAAGTATATGAGAACCCTACAACTTGAATGAAGTCCAAGAACATTCTTACACAGTCCAAAATGTGACTAAGGTTCTGCAATGTTCAGAAGTTTCTGAAAGGTAACGTGCAGGCTGGAGGTTCTATAATCTATAATGATAATAGAGGAACATCCCACTGTGGAGCTCCCCCGAGAACTACATCCCTTCAAGGGCTTTTTTTCTGTTTGCATTCACACCGCCAAGATGGATGTGAAGTGAGGTGGCTGGCGGGCAGTGGTTTGAATAGCAACGACACTTACGCACAACATATGACAACAAGGCATGACAACAAGTTGGAGGACCCCGTGGTCGGATCTGTGAGCATGTGTTTGTTGTGTGTTGTGGGTTTCGTGACAATAACGGAGTTTGAAAAAAGAAAGAAAAAAGAAGAAATGGGAACTATGCGGTTAAAAGAGCAATAAAGATAGCTAAGAGATGAAAACTCTTACAACAATTGGCAGTAACATTACTTCATATCATTAAGGATGAGAGAAATAATTTTTGTTTTATGTCATTTAAACAAAATATTTCTGGGGGAAATACTTAGGGATGGGTTAGAAACTTCATATTAAATAGGCCTTTGGGCAAAAGTATTGAAGACTGTAGTATTGATATGCTCCGACATGCTAGCTCAGCTAATAGCGAATTCTTACAAACAAGCTAAAATGAAAGGTATCTGTATGTAGTCCAACTGTTCAGATTAGTTTGCCACATATCTTAACATCAGTCAAGTTATTGTAAACTTAGCTGCTGGCAGGGCAAACCAGCCACTCGACCAGTCAATGTAAACTTACACCTTTCAACGTTCCTCTTGTGCCGGGACAGTACCTACACTGAAGTAGGGCCTAAAAAACGGTGTTCTGAGAACTACAATCGTTCCCAGCTCTTGCAGTGCGGACATGACAAAAAGGGTAGTGGTTTTTCCAACTGTTCTTAGAACTAAGAAAAAAGTGCCTACGGTGCAAAAACGCCTATTGTCTTAATGTAGGATATTCATTACATCTACCTTGCATGCAAGAGACCCAAAAAAGGTGACTCAACAAGCATCTACTCCAAACAGTATACACACAATACTTTGAATGGGTAACTCAGAATAGTATACAGAAAAATGAAAGCATCTTTTCATAACCAAGACTTATCTGTTCCAACCTGGTGAGAAGTTCCATTCAGTACAACTCTTCTGTGCTGGTTGTGTTAGCATATCACTGCTGTCAGGGGAAATCATGGAACCCAGAGTTTTCCTTTTCATTGCGTCAGCTGGCATGTAAATTGACTGGTTGAATGAGTTTCCTTACCCGGTAAACCTTTAAAGCCTACCTGTGCCCAAACCGAGTCCCCCTATAAGATAAATGGGTTTTAAAACCATAGACCTCTCTTCTTCATTATCAAAAAAAATCTACTTATTGCAGATACGGCTTTACTCTGAAGATGCACTACCGAAAACAAAATTCGCTGTCGTCTTATCACTCAAACCTTTGATTTGGCTGGTTCATGCATACAGCCGTTGAGCTTACATCTGATGCAGACTCTGAGAAGGGCAGAGGATGTTACAAGAGTACGAGATATGCTCAGACAGAAGGGTCTGATGACTGTAGCTCTGGATCATGTGTTAGAGGTCTGTATTCGGTATGGAGCCATGCTAAGAGGCAGTGCGAGCCAAGGAGGGACGGAACAAAGAAAGAAAAGAAGACAGAAAAGCACAGGAAGGCGAGTCAAGGTAGAAAAGACAGAGGTACTTTAAGACAAAGACCGCAAGAAACTCAAGGAGAGACGACAGTATCACAAAAAAGCCGTCTGCAGTTTAACTGACGAGCAGGAATTTGTGCTGGCTTGATCATAACAAAGTAAGAACTGGTCGAAACGCATATACAGACAGATACATGCACGTACATTTACACCGTGCCTTATTGATAAGTCTCCAAAGCCTCATTAGTATCCAGCGTTGCCCGGCTGAGCGGAGCACAACTGAGTGAGCACTGTACTGTAAAAGGTCATCATGTCTTCGTCTTTTCGTCTCTTTCACTGCCTCTCTTCTGCATCTCTCATGCTAAAATTCTACTCTACATCACTGTCCTACTGCCTCATCTTATCCACCCCGTCTCTGTCGCAGTCATTTCAGTCCATATTGTGAAAGCAGAATCTCACAGAAGCACAGAAGAAGAAGAAGCAGAAGGTGGTTTGTTGTTTATGCAAATACAGGCTGTTTTCGGGATGTCTGGATTGGTTGGTTGGTGGGGGGGGGTAGGGTAAGGTCATTGTCGGAACCTAATGAGGGAGCGGCACCAGGATATCCACGTAGTTGATGGGGAAGAAACCCGACTGGCCGTTGATCATGCCCTCGTACCAGTTGTCGTCGATCTGATTGGTGAGGGTGATGACGTCGCCCTCTTTGAAGCCCAGCTCACCTTCATTCTCTGGTTCAAAGTCGTAGAGTGCTCGGCAACAGGGCTGGTCCAAGGGAGCTGTGAGGGGAGGCAAACAAAGAGTAAAAGGCAGGTTAAGTCAGTGGAGAGTCAAGAGAGTGGTATAACCTCTAGGGGCCATATTTGAAGCTCTTGCCTCTTGGATAATGAACTTCTGACTCTGTTTGTACAGCCAAGAAATTGCTCAAATGTTTCCTTGGAATAAGTTTGGGGAAAGTAAGGCTACAAGGTGCATAAAGGGAGGTCTTTACTAATCATAATTTCAAATATACTTACACAATTGAGACCTTTGAAAGATCTCAGTACACTGTAATTGTTGGGTTTCATTAGTAAACTTGCAGAAATCTTTTTCGTTCACTGTCTGACTGTAGCAGACATTTGCCAGTAATACTTTATTCTGGCAAAAGAGTTTCAGTTTTGGAACTGTCTTTGTATCAGGGCTTTCACATCATATTGACGTTGCCAATGTCTAATGTGCTCTCTCTCTGGCAGCTGCACAAGCCACAGTGACGAGCTCTTTGGTAAACCACCAGGTTAAGCAGCCAGAGTTCAACTAAACTTAGCTTTTACCCCAAATGTGCTGACTTCCACAAGGCACATCCAGTACGATTCTGCAGTTATGACAGCAAAAATTGTACTGTAAAGATGATTGGTAAAGAAGTACATCTAGTCTGAATTCCTGCAGTTATGTACTTCTACTCTGTGGCTCTACCAAGAGAGGACCAGGATACCAGGTCAGAAAATGAATACTATAAAATTAATAGTTTACATTCTGCTGTGGCTAATAGCACGCTTATTGGCTGCTTGCGAGGACAATGTGCCCTGTGGCATTTCTTACCACATTAATGCGTTAATGCTGGGATCCGAATTTGAGACATGTGTCAGATATGGTGATCATAGTTATAAATTCTTGGTGTGACTTGGCCAAGAGACATGGCAGACCCATTTGACCATGACCAATAATAGCTTGCCATCGTTAGTGGACCAACACTATTCCACCTGACAGCACCAGCAAATTTATTCCTCTTTCATTTCACCGTTTACAAACCATTGTAAATAGAAAACATTGTACAATTGTAGAAATAATAAAAAGGTCACGCACTCATTCGCCAGCACTAAACTCTACCTGGTGATCTTCCGGGCGATTTGGCAGAATGTATCCCCCCGTTGTGGCTCTCGCTGGGGGGCAGCAGCTCCAGGGTCATTCTGGGTTTAGGAGTGTACTCCTTCCTCGGTTTACTGGACACTTCTTTTATCCTGTGTAAAGGCCAGACACAGTTAAGAAAGGTTCGTCTTACTGCTTTGATCCATTTTAACTGGTTTATTTTTACCACAAGTAGGCAGATAAATCAATACCTGTCCTCCATCTTGCTGGAGAGCTGTTGGAGGATTTCGGCGGCGCGGCTGTGGTACTCCAGCTGAGCTTGAACCAACGCCGCCAGCTGACTCACCTGCTCTATCTGCAACACACACACGCACACACACATTGTTTCCACTGCACAATTCCTGTCTTGTACCCATGCTGGTCCTGAGTCTGGCTTGGCACAACACAGCACAGCATTGCTGCCCTTTGTTTTTCCACTGCAGTTTTAGACACACTGGGATCTGTCAAAAACTGTGTGTAGCTATAGAAACACAAGACAACATGTGACAGCTCTTGCTCTTTCTGCAAATTTCCACTTTTGTTGTTCATTAGAGGCCAGAGCTGAGACGTTTACTGGACTCTCTACACAGACAAACAACATTAACAATTAACATCAATTTAACAAAAAATATTTCTGGTGAACTGTCATTAAAGTAAATTAAAGTTGATAAATCGATTAATAATTGAGTATCAATTATAAAAAAAACTTGCTTTTTCAAGCAAACAGTTGATGATTCCAGCCTCTCAACTATCTCGAATTTGCTGCTTTTCCTCATCTTACATTAAAAGACATTTTAATTATTTGTTTTTGGACTGGTCGGACAATACTCATTGTTTTCTGTTGTTGTATAGACCAAATAATTAATTGATTTAACAAGACAATAAGGCTGATGATACACTGGGCAACTTTTTGAGCAATGGTGCCGGGCAATCTTGCTAGAGGCAAGTCCGACTATGTTTTAAACTGATAGCAGCGGTGCGGGGCAGGTGGCGGAGTGATGGGGGGAGGGGATTACGGTAGTAATCTGTACTCATTACCATTGACAACAACGTTGCCCTGCACGTTTGCTCTAAAAGTTGCTCAGTGTATCATCAGCTTAACTGGCAGATTAATCAATGATCAAAGTAAATGAACGTACTCACATCACTCTCCAGCAGATTAAACATGCTCTGCTCTGCGATCTCTTTGCTCTCATCAAACTTCTCCAGAGCCTGTTTGATTTCGTCGTCCTGTACTTTTCCCTGACGCTTTTTCTTGTAGTCAAAGTCCAGACGTCGGCCCTCCATCTTCTTCAAATGGTGCTGCAGTGGAGGGAAAAAGTAATAAACTACACGGCATCTGCAATTAACAACTATTCAACTGCAAGATAACTCTCTTGCTTCTATTACTGTTTCCATTTTTCAGATATATTAAGGACTAGTGGTATCTGATGTCTCATTCACCTGTATCTCTTTGAGGTCTTTGTCGTGGAGGTTTTGCAGCGGGTCAATGAAGTTCTGTTTGACCTCCATGTCCAGAGCGTCCTTCACCTCCCCGAGTTCTTTCATTGCCTCACTGGCATCAATCAGCGCCAGCCCTAGGAAGGGACGGATGAAGGGAAAATTGAGAGGGAGGAGGAACGGGGCAGAAAATATTGAGAGGATACGAGTGAGAAAGTAAAAGAGGTAAGAGAAAGTTTGCGACTAAGATTTCCCTGAACAGGAAGAGGTAACAGATTGTTCAATAGAGCCAAGGCTTTCCATTGATTAGTGTGTGTTTAGTCGGAGTACAAGTACTGTGAGTGTCAAGAAGGCCAGGTGGATTGTAACTACACTTACTTTGACATCCAATGTCCTTCCCTTGTGGTTTTGCAGTTTATTGGTGGTTTCTCAATAGTCACACAGAAAGCTTGACCTTGGTTACACCAAATGAATTATAATGGGAATACAGAACCAGCAGCTCCTCTCACTTCGAGAGCAACTTTACCTCCAAAGCAGAGTTAGCTAAAACTAAGCTGGCAGGCAATTGCAGATACAATCAGCACCATTAATATGTGTTTACTCCCACTTACCAAAGCTGGACTCCTCTCCTAACTCCCGTCCGAACTTCAACATGGCGTCACCCAGTACGGATTCGGCCTGTGGGTAACCAGGTCCCTTTTCCTGCCCCCGGATTTTTGACATGGTGTTGATCATACTCAGCTTGGCTCTGGATGCTGCAGGATGGAGAGAGTTAGATTATGAGTGAGTGAAATTCAGATGACATGTTGTGGAAGTTGGATGTAGGTTAAATATTTTTATTTAGCTTTGAATGTCTGTGCTGTCAAACAGGCGTGTGGGAATAACAGTTCAAGCAGACAGGTGTGTTGTGCAGCAACAATGGAAAGGAGCACATGATCTGAACCATTACCTTGCTGAACGTTAATAATATATAAACTTGAATAATCTGTTTGTTAATTTTGGTCATAGACAACATGAAGCAGACATTCATCTTGACCTGTGCAGACTAGAGCGTGTGTCTAACTAGGCAAGTTAATTAAGTTGAGTTTCACTTATACAATTTAGTCCTTGAAGTAATGGCGCCATCATGTCGCAACCCTGCTCTCATCCCAGGGCATCACATATGGATGACACCTTGGCGTCACTTTTTAAAAGGAATCTTGTTGCTTCACAAGAGAAACGAACACCGGTCTCCTGGGTGAAAATCTGGTTTCTGACCCACCCATCCACCTACTCACTCAGACCTTTTAGTTATATTCTAGGCCTGTATACTTCTAGCATTGAACAATGATGCTATAGGCTCCCATGTGATGACAGAACGAAGCACGTAACAAAAGTGTAGCTATGTGACGCCTGGGAATGACAACGGGCTACAGGTCGATAAAAGCATAAAGGCTTACGATCCTGCTTAAATTTTATAACCAATCTGAGACTTCTGATTATGAACCAATTGTGAATATCCCAAACAATCTGTCAGCAGGAGCATATTTCAAGAATATAAGTGAATACATGACTGAGCCTGATCACTTGCTTTGAAATTAAAGTAAATCTACATTGCATGTATTTGACTCAAGTGTTTTATTGAAGATGGATTACGCAGCGTGCGGTAAGACCACGCTGAAGGTTTTCTCGCCCCACATGCAGTTTAACTGTGAGTTTTATACCTGGATTAGGTTGTAGGTATTCTGTAGTTTTAGTCATTATGTCCAACACTGCTCTGCTGGTGATGTCCACCTTCTGCAGAGGAAAACACATAAGGAAAATTGTGAGAGATATTAAACAACATTACACATATGTACATTGACTAATAAGAAGCAAGCAGCTATTTACCTAACAAATAAACAAGTGATTAAGATTTACTCCAGCTCTCATTTTGTGTACATATACATTTATTCGCTTGACAGATTGATCAGCCTGGCTCTGTCAAACTAACAAAGTAAAGCTATAAAAGATAAAACATTCTCCTGAACAGAAATATGAGAGTGGTGAAATTGCACTCAACCAAACATGGTTTGTCCCTGTAAGAACATAATTAGAAACTTATTTGTTGAATGTCTTTATGTGTACAGCAGTGGTTTGACTTTCATTAGGTTTGGAGTATTTCCTTTTACATTTTGTGTGAACATATCGACCCATAGATATGTTTACCTTTTCCATTTCTTTGAAGTCGTCATCTAGCTTGGTTCCTTCCGCACCTCCGACCTTTTCACTGACTTTCTATAAAAGAAAGAAAGAAAGAAGAAGAAAGAGAGGGTTAGGCTTTTCTGTCCTTCCAAGACTGTAATCTGTTTAACCCACCCTGAGAGAAGAAAGGCCGGACGGCTTTCAAAGTCTTAATGGAGAGATGAAAGAGAGAGTAGAGCAAACGAGAGTGCTGTTAAAGGGCAAGAGAAGAAAAGAAAATACAAAATATAGGGAAACAAGACAAATAAAAAAAAATGGTAGAAACTGCAGATGAAGTTATGACGTTACCTTTGTGGACAACATTAGTCAACTGATCGCACTGAAAACAAGGACTGCTTTGTGTGAGTTTTAACCTTCAAGGCCTCAGTATTATTATTCGTGCCATTAAAGTGTATTAAAGTGAGTCAATAACACTTGACTCATCTGCATATTGGCGTCTGAAGGTAGCGATTAAGCAGCTTGAATTCTTTGACAGCCTCTTCCTCCCTCTACAATTAGAACTCCTTCATCAAGGGCCGAGTGTCTCCCTGCAGACGAGCCGAGTTTCATTGTTTTTACTGTGATTCATTTAAAAGCTGGTCAACTCTGACAAGAGTTCATAGAGACAGCACACAATCTGAATCTGCAGCCGACTATTTATAAAGCAAACAATCAATTTCTTGTTATCACAGTGTCCTAAAGCCCAAGATGGTGCCTTCAAATCACTTGATTTTCAGATCAGGAACATTATTTAATTATTTCAAGATGAGAAAGCTAAATCCAGGAAGAGCTACTGGTGATGTCCTGAGATCACCCGTCAAGTTCTACAGTTCAGTTTGGCACCAAAAAAAATGTTTTCATTCAAAATAAGCCGATTTAATCCAGCATATTTAACATTTTCTGAAGACTAAACCAGTCCAACACAGGTAACCACTTAAATTTATTTGATGGCTCAAATGTATGCACTTGTGAATTTGTGTGAACCTTTTCTCATTTACCAAGCGTTGTGGGTGTGACCCTATGATTTAATGATTAAATTGTTTACTAGAGCATAAAGTTTTTCATAGACCAAGGCTCAGACGTATTCTCTCAAGTTCCCCGTGAACCACCATACTCTCACAAAATCTTGTGGGAACCACTGAGTCAATGAATCGACCAATCATTTCATCATTGCTTTAAAACTTTTCGGAAGATTGCTGACATTACTAAGTTTCTGCCTTGACGTCACAACAGTGCACACTAATGCTTGGTGCATGATGCCAAACATAAACAAAAAACATGGCTGATGGTGACAAACTGATTATTCTTTGTCAAGTGTACACACCAGCCAGTCCTCACCAGAAAAACAGCCCATCCATATCGCTTTACGACTCTCCAATCATCTCTCCATTGACCCTCCATCTTCATCATTCCTGTGCTTGCCATTATTGCCATTATTACCATTATCATTACGAAAAAGCGGTTGTGTGACAACTAACTACGGGTGTCTCTTCTGCCAGCCAGACTCTTTTTATCCAGAGATGTTCTCTAGATCTGCATGAGCTTGAAGAGGCTGTAATAGTTACAGAGACCAGAGCAAGCTTTTGGTTAAAACAGATGTAAACATGCCTGTATTAATGAGACACAGTGGAAACAGCAAAGCTGAGTGATAAGTTGGTATTGCATCATCTGTCCCATTGCTTGAGTAGCATGTAGTTGCAGTACTGGAGGCTGCAGTTTCAGGACCGCAATCCTAGGACTGGAACAGCAATTCCAGGACCCTTGTTCACTCTGATACTGGGGCTGTAAAGAGTAACAAAGCTAGCTAGCTAATTTACTCTTTACAGCCACCCGAAGCCAATTATCCTTACCAACACCGAATGTCTGCCTAAACCTAAGTTATTGATTATATCCATGTCGACTGGTTAACCCTACAGCTGTGCTCATCGGCCGTGGCTTAACCTCCTTCGTGTTGCTGTTTATTACCATCACCACCCCACTAGATGGCGCTGTCACAAAAGACCTATGGTCCTAGAACTGCGATCCCAGGATTCCGGGGGTCCTGAAACTGCAGCCTCTGGTACTGCAGCTTCATACTATTGCATTGCTTTCACACTCCCCAACCTTGGATACATCTTTCTGTTGTGATCGCAGGAAGTGCCGCAGAGTGACACCTCTCGGATTCTAATTGTCTCAGGTTTCAGGGAAGGAGGGGTGGAGGGATTTTCCACAATCCTGACTCACATCAGCCGGCTACACACACACACACACACACACACACACACGCAAACACTTACTCATGCATGCAGTATATATGCAATATACTGCATGCATTCAGTCCGGCTACCTATAGCTCCAACAGGAGAGTAATGCAGAGAGATTTTTGTAAGATAGCAAATTAACATCCATGTATAGTAACACAGTTTTGTATTTCCCATTGCAACAAACATAAAAAGTTGCTGGAAAATTAACAAAGACAAGGATTGAGATGTTTAGTGTTGTATAAAATGTTTCTATTGTTGTCATCGAGAAGGATGCTCCACTTTTTACTCATTCCTTTTCACACTTCTCTGGTATATTTTCTTTAGTCTAACCAAGAATGTCCTTTCTCCACAGGCAGATTAAATTCTTAAGAGTGAAGACTAGTCCCCCAAATTTATTTGACAGCTCTTCTGTCCGTCATTTTAGATTGTAGAAAATACAAGTTTATGACGTACACTGTTAAGAGATTAAAATCAGCGTATTTGTGTCTCCTTGTCACATTTCAGCAGGTCCACCAAAGAGACATTTCACTTACTCACTTACTTACTTACTATACTTCTCACATGGTTTCATTTAAATTAAGTGCTCGAGGCACAAAAAGGTATAATTATCAAGTTTTTCACAGAAAATGCAAAGATTTGAGGAAAGACCAACAACTAAAAACAGATTTCCTCTGCCATTAGTCATCCTAAGACCTCTCACATTTATCAGGCGACTATACTTGACTAAACTACCAAACTGTAACAAAGAACTGTATCACCTCGACCAGATTCAAAAGTATCACACATTTATGCTTCAGTGTTAACCATCTAATAGCGGAAAAGAACAAGTACTTTGTACGGAAGCACTAAGAGGCCACACATTCATACATTTTATTTACTCTGTTTCCCCATGAAAACGAGTAAATTTAAATTCAAGTTATTTATGTCATAATCTTAAAATAACAAATCATAACGGGACAATTATCTTGAGATCTCGAGATACTGAACTCTGTTTTCCCAAGATAAGGACATAATTAATCAGAGATCTCGGGAAAACAAAATGAAAGTCTAGTACAGGGTACAGGTCGGCAAGTAATTTTGGCATTGGGCATAGTCAAAGGATACCATAAGTCTTATTACAGCACCCCTGCTTAGCTCAGTTGGAGCATGGGACTCCCAATCTCAGGGTTGTTATGGTGAGCATGTTTTACATGCTCACCATAAGGCCTGTGCTGGAGTGTGTGCGGCGTCCCAGTGATTGGTCCACATTCATCTACCTATGGACGCATATTTTGATTTCCCCAGTATCTCCAGGCAGAGGAAATTCCTTTTCAAAGTAAAAGCTCTCACTTCAACTCGGATTAAAGCATTGCTGCAAAAAATCTTTCTTGCACTTTTATTTTGTACGCACTATCGCTAAACAGGAAGTGATTATGTGAGTGACTGTTGCTGTACTGACTGAGATCTCTTTCAGAAGTGGGCCCGCTATCAAAGTAATCTGGCCGCATGCCAGACATTATTACGTCATTATCTCAAGAAAACAACATTTGTTATTTCAAGATGACATAAATAACTTGAGATATTGACAAAACAAATTTAATTAACTTGTTATCACAGGAAAACGGAGTAAACAAAATGTCCTCTTGGGGCTTCCTTACTCTTGATACTTGCAGTTAGCTATGACAATACTTATGTATTTTTATTTGAGCAGGATTTTGAATACAAGAGGTAATGATGTGTGTGTGTGTGTGTGTGTGTGTGTAAATGTATATGAGCCAGATTTAGCCATAAGGGCACATTTTTGTCTGCAGTCCCTGGCAGGTTGATGGCATAACAAAAAACAGAAAACATTAAAACATACTCACAGAAACACAAACAGAGAACACAGGAGCATGGATAAAACATAAAAGCATATAAACACAAAGCACATAGGCACAGACAAAATCGCACAAGCACAAATGAGATGACACATAAAAGACAAAAAAAGACATCAGTATATGAGCACAGCTATTTGTAGAAACAATGACTCTACTGCAAAGTATGACAGCATATTTGATTATCCAGTAACCGCTGCTTTATATCTTTGGAAAAGTAGGAGAGAGAAGACATATTTCTTAGTTCTGTGAGTATAGTCTTCCTGCTCGGTAGGAAAAGGCTGACTTTTCCAATTTGGTATTTTATAATCACCTCTGGTAATAGCTCTGGTTGAAATATTTTATACACAAGTAAAATATCTGCAAAGTTGACCATATTTTTCCATTTTAAAAGTCATACTTCTTTAAAATATTACAATGATGATATGAATTTGACTTTTTATCCATTGTTTTTTAAAGTCCGTGTCTAAATTGTTTCTACTGACTGTGATGTGGTGTTAGTAAAGTGTGTGTGCGTGTTTCTGGTATGTGAAGCAGATGTCGCACATCTTCTTCATCAAAGTAACAAGCCATGCAAACATAAAGGTAAAGGCGTGCATGTGTTTATGTAACCACTGACACACCTGAGCACCTGAGTATGTGCATGTGTGTTACAGAGTTCACGCTCTGATCAAAGTCGTCCTGATGGAAGGAAACGAAGAGACGGACGAGTGAGCGAGTGAGTAAATAGAAAAAATACATATCATGAAATGTAAAAACAATCCAAAACCGTGGCAGGAGAGGAAAGTGAGAAGGACAGACAGATGAGCAGAAAGATGCAGTTGCCATGGAGACAGGGATCTGACTGGGTCCTCTCATGTTTCCTCACACACACAGACGCTCGTCTTTAAGGAACACTAAGTCTGGTTGCAGAGAGGTGTACTGACACACTGTTACATAAACCGGTCTGTCTCAGCAGAGTTAGGATCTTCTGCATTTCTCTTTCACTGCCTCTTCACCCTGTCTTTAATGTCGATTTATTTCCATTTGACCGGATTTTGACACTGATTAGACTTGCCACCTGGCCTGAGCCAGAAAGGTGGAATTAGCTCAGTCTGTAAGGGACCTGGCTTGGGAACCGTAAGGGTTGCCAGTTTGAGTCCAGCAAGAAGCACTGCCAAAAGGTGCCTCGAGCAAGGCCTCGAACGCCTAACTGCTCCCCGAGTGCTGCACTGACCACTGCTCACTAATTAGGAAGGCTTAAATACAGAGAACAAATTTCACCTCAGGGATCAATAAAGTAATAAGCAAATTAAAAAACATGTTATAGTGATGATATTATGTGCAACTATGAAGTCTATTTTAAAAACTTTTTACAAAAACATGCGGGATGAAACAAGGGTCTGATGTTCATCTTAAAGGTTCAGTGTGTGTAATATTTAGTCTAACCAGGAGGATCTATTGACAGAAATGCAATATAATATCCATAACTATGTTTTCAGTGGTGTATAAGGACCTTAATGAACTGTTTTTATTACCTTAAAATGAGCCATTTCTATATACACTGCAGGTCCTCTGACATGGAAGTCGCCATGACATGTTTCTACTGTAGCCCAAACGGATAAACTGCTCTACAGAGTATATTTCATCGCTATGTTAAATATGTACGAAGAAGAAAAAGTAAAAGTAGTAGTAGTTGTCGTCTGGTTTATAAGAGGCAAAGAGAGAAGTGAAATTTTGACAAATGGAGGACCATTTGTATTACTTAGCACAAGCCAGTTAGTTAGTTCAGTTAGTTAGTATTGGGCCACACCTTGTGCTTAGTTTTTTAGCCTTAGCCTATATTTGTTTTCATTTGAGCAAATTAGCACAAGTAAAAGCATGGCTGTTAGCACTTCCTGTTTGTAATGTACCCGTGAATTTACAGACAATATCACTGGATTACTTTGACAGCACATGTTTGTTTATGATTTTTCAGCAGGCGTGGCCTTTTAATGGAAGCTGTTAGCCTCATTGATATGATGGTATATGTTTTGTGTAAGTTCTGTATGTTTTTTAACTGTGATTTTATTTTATTTTATTTATGCACACCACTGCAGACTGCAACACAGCAATTTCCTTTCTGGGATGAATAACGTATCTATCTTTAAATACAATATTATGCAGTCCTGTACTGCAAACAGCCTGCAGAGGGCGCTGTGCTGGGACGCTGCATCCTGTTTTGGATTTGTTATTCACCCACAAAGAAAAAAGAAAAGTTTAAGCATTTAGTTTTGGTGGCAGCAATCACAGAAAAAAAACTCAAAATGGACCCATGGGGGCTGGCAATGAAAGTCGTTTTTACACCCACCAACCCGCCTAAACACACACACACACACACACCTACACACACACAGGAAAAGTAGAACTAACCACCTTTTAGACCACTGAGGCATTAACAAACCCCATCTGTTCTACATCTCTCTCCTCCTCCACAGTTGCCCGTTGTCAGTTTCTTTTGTTTTTGCGACTCCCACTTCGTCAGCTATATTTTCTCCGACCTCCTCCATGTCTTGCTCACTTGTCCTCAATCCCTCCTTCTCTCATGTCTTCCCTGTTTCTTCCTCTTTAATATACTTTTTATTTTCAGGCCCTTTTTTCACTGAGTCCTTCCCAATGAGTTATAGAGAAAAATAAGCTTAATTACAAGGATGTCATTACAAGTGGCTGAGAGCAAGGAGGTCAAAAGTCAGAGGTCACAGCGCCCCGACAGCATACGGAGCAGATATCCCTCCTCTCCTGCTGATATAAATCTTGTGTGGAGGAGAATTAGCCTATCAGGGGGAGAAATAGGAACCGAGAGCTTGGCAGCCAGACTCGGCTCATCTATCTGTCTGAACGGCTGCCAAAGCACTCAGACGCCATCTTGGACTGTAGATGGATAAAAGGCTGGATTGATGGCCAGCTCGGGCTATTTATGAAAAATGTAATTTATAATTTATAAAGCTCTGTTGATGTTGGCTTTTGAAAAATGTTACAGGCTCCTAATAACACGGAAATCATCATTAAGTGATTAAGTTTTCTTTCTTTCGGTTAGAAATAATGAGCTTGCGGTTCATAATTTCTACTTTGGTGCATTCAAGTGCCCAAACGAAAAAAAACAGAAACATAGACACTGCAGTATCTGCAAGTTTTAACAACACAAAAGTGTTGCAATGTAGCAATTCAAATTTAGGTGAAGCTAAACAGAAATCGTACACCACATGGCCAAAAGTATGTGGGCACAACTTTCCACATGCTTTGGGGTTGTTCTTCCTGTTTTTTTTTTGTTGCACGACATAGGTTAAGTGAGGGGAGGTCTTATATAACCAACGCGTCCTCATACCTACACAGTTAAGAGTCCCAAAACAATATACAACCGTTCCCCAAAACAACACGTATAAGCGTTTCCCGTACCATTACCTTAATTACATAACTTAAGTCGTGTGACCTGAAACAGTCACAGTTTGGTTAGGCATAGCCAACAAAACCACTTGGTTAGGTTTAGGAAAAGATTTGGGTTAAAATAAGTACTTTATGGAAGTCATCTTCAAAATGTTATTTAACTTAAAACATGTCAACTTTGTTTCTTTCACTTTCAAGTCTTGCTTTCTTGAAGAGTGAAAGTCTTTTTTTGACTCATCCTTACAAGGACTTTGTTGCTCTTTATACTGCATTACCTGACTTCTTCCTCATCTAGAGGTCGCGGTCTAAGAAAAGACATAAATATGGGACATAATAAGTTGCTGCATAATCTCCCTATAGGGCTGTTTTTCTGGTGAGCACGGGCTGAACCCTGGTGTGTTTCCTTCTGTTATGACCAAGGGTTGAGTTTATGTTTCTGTGTTGTTCAGGTTTTCATAATATGAAGTCTGAATTTCTTAGTTTAACATTTCTGAGAGGCATTAACGGAGGAGCTCCCCTGCCCTTTCCTTCTTCCAGGAGCTTTCCAGCTTGTCTTTGTTTGTGTTTGCAAGTTGACTTTTCTGACTGGGTGCAATCTTGGAAAGTAGAATCATCATATTGTGGGAAGGAGGTGAAGAGCTGTCGGTGTTGCTGCCGTTGCTTTCAGTTTCATCACCTTCAGTGTGGAGCTGAATTAAATCAAGACAAACAGTGCTCATCATGTGACAACTGCAGTTTTGCTTTAACATGATTCAGAATTTCTAATAAACACTTGACTTGGGCTTTGCTGCCCAGCCAGCGATGCTTTTATAACAGAAAGGGTCAAACCTTTCTCTTTGAGCCAGGTTTCTATGCATGGTGCAGTTATTTTTATAGCAGCAGGGATGGTTACATCATAAGATGCACAAGTTTGGTGAATGTTTAGAAATTATGCAAGCTTTTACCAACACACAATGAGAAACCCAAACATCTATTTCTCCAGCTTTACCAATACCAGCTTTATAAATATGAGGAATTATAATTTGTCTCTTCGCAAGGTACTCATCAGAGAGAAAATATGAGATGCAAAAGCAATTTCATTACCAGACAGAGAACGAGAGGGAGGTTTTAGTCCTGCGGTAAATCAGAGTGAAAGAATGAGAGACAAAAAAGAGGAGACAGTTACAGCTTTCTATTATTTCATGACATGTAGAGCTACAAATCAGTCTGAAGAGATAAAAGTAATCTAAGGAGACAGAGAGGCAGGAAAAAGTAAGACAGAGAGACAGAAAGAAAAGGAAGTCAGAGCAAAAGAGCAAAAACAGAAAAGGGAAGAGGACAAATGTTGAATATAACAAAACGAAGAAGAGAGACTGGATGTCCACTTGGTGTTTACATCTAACCTGTTTCAAGAGATATTATAACATGCTGTTACGTCAGCCATATAGGTTGATTACACAGTGGCTTATTACAAATTATAAATTTTTTACATTTGGGTAATGAACCTCTAGCGGCAGAAGACGTCTGACACAGAGGGACATACTGAAGGTCCTGTATCCCTGCCGCTGGACTGGTACGGGACACACTCATATGGAATATCATTTTGGAAAGCGGTCTTATACTGTATAATGTTCTGGGACACTTGGCAATCGACCTGTTTTTTTGTTTAGGTATGAGGAAGTGTTGCCCAGTGTGAGCTATTGTGCTGTTGAGCTTGCACTGCTTTGTGACACTGAATCGTCTTTCTCTTTTAAGCCCAGGACAGGAAGCAGAGAATGAAAAAGTTATTGAGACGCAGAGAGAAGGCACGAGACACGAAGGAAAAGGAAGCAAAAAACCCCCAGAAGAATCAGCAATTTCATTTAAACAACAAAGCTTTGAGAGAGATGACAGACAAGATGTCTGTTTAACAGACAAGGGCACGTGGATGCTCAGGGAGACAGAGATCACACAACCTTTTATCTAAACTACAAGACAAATTCACAAAATCTGATCCGAATCCTTCTCTGAGTTGTGATCAGAATCTACGCTGCCTTTGAGTGGATAACTGGATCACACAGATTGATCTATCTGAGCCAGATAGGACGGGAAAGATTGGATCCGGGGACCGACGGTGGGGAGGACGAGGAGAAGAGAAGAGGAAAGGATGAAATTTGGGATTCTTGGGATTTAGAGGTAATTACAGGAGAGAAGGCAGAACGATAGATGAGAGAAAATTTGAAATTCAATGAAGGAAGGAGGAGAGGGAATAGGAAAGGTGCGACCAAGGAAGAGAGGAAATGAAGAGGAAAAATGTGAGCAGGAAAGATGAAACACGAGAAATCAAGGTGACAGGAGAAACAAAAACAACAAGGGTGGGGGGGCTCAGAGTAAAGCTCTCTGTGTGCAAACAGCTGCATGTGTTGCATTATAATTTCTGCAGGTTTCAGTGCTCTGCAGACACATTTTAAATTCTCAGGAGGGGCGACCGTCAGTTTCCAGCAGGAAGCCTCTGACCAGCTGCAGTGCAGCAGCTCGCAGACAACAAAAACACCTCAACAGCACTCATGCATTATTCCCAATAACAACAGAAGCAGAAGAAGAAGAGGAAGAGAAGAAAGTTATTGCGGTTACCTTCAAAGACATGACACTTGACACAGTATGATTTAGATTTATAAGCAATGTGACATTTAAACACATTTAAATGCAAAAGAACCTCTTACTATTAAGTGTTGAATGGATATTCTGTCATGATTCTGGTTTGTGGGGTTTCACTTGGTATTTCCTGTTTTGTTAATGACTTCCTCTTATGCCTTGGTGTTTTTCACTTCCTGTCTCTGTGGTTTCTCATCTCTGTGTTGTGTTGCTGTGGTGTTCTGGTTTGATTGCTCTACTCTTCCCTGACTGTTTCCACCTGTGACTTTATGACCTCCCACTTGTACATAAGTATTTTATTTGTTCAGTGTCGGCTTTTCTCCACATTCCTCCTGAGTTTGTCACGTGTCCCTGCCTGTCTTCAGTGTTTAACTGTGTCTCTTGATATCTTTGTAGATTATGGACGTGCCTGTACCCTCTGGATGTGTTTGCCAGTGTGTTGGACTGCTTGCTTGGTTTTGATCTCCGCCTGTCTTACAAATCCTGTAAGCTTGTGTTCCCTCTTAATTTGTTTCTAAATAAACACTACAAACTTTAATTGCTCTGGCTGTGCGTTCTGTACTTGGGTCCAGATCCCTTTATTCCTGTGTGTACGCTTGGCAAACATGATTTATTCAGAAAAAAGTACCATAGTCACATTATTACAGGAAGTTTATAAAGTCTAAATTAATTTTAAAGGAGGAAAAAGAAACAGATTTTCTGCAAGTTGATTTCAGTGTGGATTTCCCATGATTTTTTTGTTGAGTTCAACTTCGCTTCAACTTGACCTTCAAATGTGCGACCAATAGCAAGCCGTGTTGACAGTTACGATTATTTGGGGAAACGGAGAGCCAGATAGTCCAAAATGGAGGAAGCTATCGTAGCATGTTAGCTGTGTTGCACCACACCTCCTGTCAAAGTAAAAACTGGGCAACATTATCGTCCTGTTAGTGATCAAGATAACAAACTCGCCAACTCAACTACTTTTGAGGTATAAATGACATACATAACCAAAAGTGAGTGAGCAGAAAATTGAGTGGTCTTTTCATTTCTTTCCAGCTCTTGAGAGGCTCCTCTGGGTGTCATGTTAATGCACAATCAATCCCTGATCGATAGCTGGTCTATACTCTATTAGCCAAAGTGCCAGAGATCCATAACTACTCCTGTTTACGTCCTCAGACTACAAACAGTCGGGATCAGTACGCAGCAGAGTGTGGAGAAGAAACTAAACAGGAAAATGCATTTTCACTTTTTAAATACTAGAAGAAAAGTTAAAACTTAGGTTTGTGTTTTTTGGTGTTGCCTCACTTTATATTCCCACGGCTCCTTCTGCTGAACTGTGAAGGTTAAAGATGGACCGATTTGTTGACACAGTGACACCTTGGAATAATTACTGTAAACAAATGAGACAGTACGGGTGACTGCTTGTCCTTTTACGTCATGTGGCACATTTCCTAGAAACCCACTTGTTCGCATGCTTAAAACAAACATCCTGTATTTATTTTAACTTTTACAGCAATATTATGTTGATATTTTATTTTAAAACAAAAGTTTTAAAATCAAAAATGGCATCTCTGTCATTGCTGCTCTGAGTGACTGATATCGCACAAATGTAACATTGATATCCCAGGCAGGAAATCTATCACAACAATGGAGTAAAGCTCACACACCAACAAGACTCTTCTTCATGCTAGCTATAAGAAGAGGCTTACTCGATATTCTTATTATGGCAATCATATCAGTCTGCAAAAAAAGAGAAGAAGACGTCAGAGGAAGAGAGAGAGAGACACCGAGCAAGAGACCAGGCAAAGTTAATATCGGACTGGCTTTTACTCGTTGCCGTGAGCTTTGTGAAGTGAAGTAAAACGCGAGGCTTGCACCAGTAAGTAATATCAGCTGGTTTGCTGTGTGATATGTTGCATACATATCAACACTGGGATGTGAAAAAAGGGAACTTTTCCTTCAAATCTTTAGAAAAATATATGCTGCATGTCAGGGAAAACTGAAATATCTCAACAACTGTTGGATGGATGGCCATGAAATTCGGTTCCCACATTGAGCTTTCTTTCGGGACACAATGTTAATGATGCTGCAGTAAAACGTTGAAATAGCCAACAGGAATAAAGCCAAAAGTCTTTCTTCAAACTGTAAAATCTTGATGCTGTTCACAGGCTTCAGTAGCTGTTTAGTCATGTTGTGTGAAATGGTATGACGATGAGTTATGTAACGGGAATCACTCACTACTTCTGTAACACACACATAGAAAGGATGTCACACTACAGGCCGAGATTCAGCAGTGCAATAAAAAGTGAAACGATATAAAGAAAAATATACAGAGAATCAAGAGATGAGATATTCAGACGTCCAAAGAGATAACAAAGATCGACGCCTGAAAAAAAAAATCTAATTTGAAAGGCTCAATAAACTGACTCAGCCTGAGACATCAAAGTGTCTCAGAGCTCAGACACTCTCATATGTTTCCACACTCATTTGTATTCACATCATAAAGTATATTACAGTGCCCTCAGTGCCTGCCTCGTTCACCAGCATGGAGCTGCTGGAGCCTGGCTGCAGGCTGTGAGTCTGCAGGGTTTAGGGAATATTCCTGACAGCTGCTTTGTGATGAGCAACACAATCCTGTGGTTTTCTAAACTACACTGGAGCCTTCTGGGATGCTGAGGAATAACCATAAAAATATAGGTTTTATTTTGGTTTTTCTGTATCACAAGCTGATGCTTGTTTATAATTACAATAGATATTAGCTCTGTTGTTTAATTATGATCTCATGGATTATTCTGTATTGTTTTTTTTGCTGCTACCAGAGCCACTCTGCCGGGATTTTAGTTATACTGCCATTATAAAGACCAATTCCTCCAGTTGAGTCTAATGACTTCAGAGATATTTGACTAGCTATGAACCAAATTCCATACAATTTTCTGTGTGTTTAAAATAAATTTGAAGATTATAAATTTAAGTGTGATATTTTCTGTAATTTTGTTTCTCTACATTGTGGTACAAATCTATTTTTCTACACTGTAATCCTGCAGAATATTAAATCTCTTTCAATAATAGTTCAATATTTTGGGAAAGCTTTCTTACCGACAGTTACAAGAGAGCTATACTGCTAGTAGTGGGATGTCTTCCCACTAAATATAAAGTTACAGCCGGTTAGTTTAGCATGAAGACTTGGTGAAACAGCTAGCCCTGCCTAAGTGTGACAAAATCCTCACTAATTAACAAATTATATCTTGTTGTTTGTGTAAAAATAACAAGCTGTTATGTGCTGTGTTTCTTTTTCTTAAATGAGTACAATGCTTCCTTGAGTGTATCCTCTGTTTTCCCCCGTTTGGAGGCTATAAAATTGCCAGTAATGTATGTTCACATTTCATATAACTTTATCATAACTGCTTTCATCCACATTTCCATCGTCTTCATTCTCTTATGTTATGTACCTTTTAAATATCAGCTAAATATTAGCCAGTCGTCTGGGGTCAACATCAGTGATTGCGACGTCTTTACATCTAAAACATACTATAAATTTCATATAAACACAAAGTTTCGCCATTCTAAAATAATAGAGTTGGTAGCATGGCTGAGACTTTCTGTGACCTGTTGGCTGTGACTCAACCACATTATAAGACAACTCCATTCAGAAATATGAGAGTGCTGGAGCCCTGCAGGGCCGCCCTGTTGTGAGGATTGATGGGGCAATAACAGCGTCCAGCAGAGAGACACATACTTTCATAAAACGCAGCTGTAATATGGACAATTACTCTGAATTGGGTATTTGGAATTGGAGAGTGCTGCAGAGACGATAAAGTGAGGCGGGGTGTGAGACAGATTGATGGTGATTCATTAGTATGCATGGCAGCTCAGCAATATGTTTACTACGTCTTTATATTGTGACAATATAAACATTTACTGTATATGTGAAGAGGAGGGACAGAGCCAGAAAAAACAAAGACAAAACAAAACAAAAAATGACAGTGTGTATCCATTTTCCTTCTTGTTCTAGAAAACCAGTTTGTTTTCAGGCTGGACACACACACACACACACACACACACACTTCGACCTCTGTGGTATATTTAGAGACGGCCAGACCATCGCCGTCAGCATCAATGTGTCAATATGTCATTTTAGCTGCCAAACAGTACTTTTATTTTGAAAGGGGGGCATAAGGTCAGAGCATCGGGAGGAAACTCATTAACATTCAGAGGCAGCTGCCGTTTTTTTATAAGTAAATTGTAAGGATGTAAATAAAATAAACTATAAGAATGCACACAGATAATATCACACTGCTGTATATCCAGCCCGTTCTCATTCCCTTAGCATCAAAAAGCTATGCTTTGTCATGACTGCCAGCGTCTGATAAAGACACAAATGGCTCCTTTTTCTGTCATAGTTCAACACAGTGGGAGAAACTCTTTAACAGTATATAACCAGAAAAGTCAGCGTAAGCAGTAGGTTTGGTGGACAAGTGGGACATAAACAGAACTTTCACCCAGGACACCGGTGTTCGTTTACCTTTCCTTTTAGGGATGTTACATAACTAATGTTACTTACCTTACATTATTTAAGTCATGCAAGTAACATAGTTATTTTAACCCAAACCATTATCTTTTTCTAAAACTAATCAAGTAGTCTTGTTGCCCAAACATTAACCACTAGTTTTATTTGGAAAGTCTAACCGCTAGTTGCATATTTATCGTTGCTAACACAAAAACAGCGCTAAAGGGTACTCAGGGAGTTAAAAATCATCATTTTGAGAATCAATGTTGACTATTTGTTTAACACAGGAAACAAATCAGTCTCCTGAGTGAAAGTCCTGTGTCTAACCCATCCAACTTTTGACTGATTCATACTATGACTACTTGTAGCGCTGAACAATGACATAAAAGGGGTTTCGTGATTCCTGTGTGACGGGAGAGAAATTGTGTCTGACATCTGCAACTAACAAATATTTTCACGGACGATTAATCTGCCCATTAATCTGTCCATTATTTTCTCAATTAATCTTTTCATTGTTGGGTCAATAAAGTGTCGGAAAATGGTAAAAAAATGTCAGTCAGTGTTTCTGAAAACTCAAGATGTCGTCTTCAGATGTCTTGTTTTGTCCAGAACCCAGATATTCAGTTTACTGTCACAGAGGAATAAAGACAACATAAATAATCACATTTAAGAAGGTGGAGTCACTTACAGAGAATAACTCCAACTGATGAATCAATTTTCAGAAATAGTTGCCAATAAACCACTCAATTAATCGTTGCAGCTCTACTGACATGTGTGACTCCGACCCTGATTCTTAAACCAACCAATGAGAGTGCTTCCATCTCAGTGAACAAAAAACTACAATCCTCCAGCTTTCATTGATTTTTCAGGATAGTGTGAATTCCCTCAGTGACTTATGGCTGCAGTTACATCACCAAAAACCAAAATCAGGTCAGAAGTTAAAGGTCAGGAGGGGGGGGTGAGGCAATACATTTGAAAAACACACCTGACACCGAAGGACACAGGAAGAAACACCCTGCTCTCCCTTTCTCTGCTTCGACGTCATGCGCAATGCCCTCAAGGCTGATCAATTATTGAGCAAGCCAACCAGGACACAGCCCTGCATGTCTCTGTGTGTGTGCATTTCTCTTCGCACGTGTGTTGTTGCCACGACAACACCGTCCCGCCGATAACGGAGAGAGGTTCGATTGATCAGGACACAAAACAAGACAAAGAGGAACATCCTGATTCAGATCCTTTCCTTCTGCTTTATCTGTTCTTTTAAAATGTGACACTGAACCAATCTGTTGTTTTTATTCTGATCATTGAGAAAATATTAATTGCTAAAATGAGTCATTCATATGTTTGTGCACATTTTCTGTCATTGCTATAATGCTGATTTGAATTTGAAGGGAAAAGCTGCATTTATCAGCATCTTTTTATTTTTGATTCAGTTGAAATTTGTTTTCAGTTTCCTCCCCGCTTACATCTTTCTGTTACTCTTTCTATCCTCTTCCCTCCTTTCCATTGTCTCTTTCCTTCTTAGTTATCTCGGCACTTAATCCTTACAAAAATTCTCAAATAAAAGCCAGTGTTCAAATAATGGTCCTGAAAACGTCGAGGAGGGGGAAATTACCTGCACTTTAACAGCTCACATGTCCACCGAAAAGTCTGTCAAGTAACGGCTTTGACGTCAAATTCCTTTGCACAGATTGCATCACTCCGCGACAAAGTAACGTTAAAAAGTAACACCAGGCACAGTATCAGTACCGCACACCTGTCAACCACAGTATCACCAGTCAACAATGTTGCCAAGAATATGCAAGCAAGCAGGGACGCGGCAAAGATCCACTGCAGTATCACAATTCAAAAACTCTCTAATGCATGTCTTGAAACGAGTGAGATGATGGCTGTGAATGAACACACATGTGAAGCCTCTCTCCAGAGCTATTGGCAACCTGAACTTGGGGACCAGAGAAAGTGGAGCAATATCCATCATCTCCGCCTCACAAAAAATGCAAGCCAAGTCCAGGTTACCAAATTCAGTCTGCTGATGCTGGACAATCAGTTTTACTGCAGTTTTTAGGCTGCACAATAAACGTCAACATGAAAATAAAATAAATAATAAATTAAATAAATAAATAGTTCTAATAATTCTAGCCTTTGATGTATGTTTCTTAGCAGTTAAGGGGGTTGCCGAACAACACCCTTAACTGTGATATAATGAGTGTATACCACTGCCACAAGTGAGTTGTAATTAATTAAAAAACTTTCATATATTCTAGATTCATCACACATAAAGGGAATATTTTGACTTTAGTTTTAATCTTGATAATACAGCTTATAGCTCACGGAACTCAAAACTCTGGTATCTCAAAATGTATTTGAATAGATAATTTCTATATGACCTGATGTCGACCTGAGAAGAGCTCTAATCAGCTAATTAACTCAAAACACCTGCAAAGGTTTCCTGAGCTTTTAATCTCTGTCTGGTTCTGCTGCTCACGATGAACTTCTCCAAGATATTATAATTATTAAAGTTATTGTGTCCTTTAAGCCTAAGGATGTTGTTTTAAAGAGGGATATCTGTGCAGGAAAATGTTTAAATTGACAGCAGCTTAAAAAGAGTTTAATCAAAATGCAAAGTCGAAGGTACCGGGAAGAATTACTGAATGAAAACAAAGTTATAAAGAGGAGTTCAGTATAACAGGTAAACATGGAGGAAGATTTGAGAGTCTGCGTTAAATTAAAACATAAAAAGTTCTTCTAAAATGTGATGAAATATTGAGGTAGTTTGTATAAATAAAAGCCACCTTTTACTTTAACCTCTTTCATCCTCTCTCTCTCTCTCTCTCTCTCATGTTTTATTCAGCCAGATGGACTGAGGTGTCCCATTTCCTGCCCCTGCTGGCAGCGGTGGCAGTGGAAGCCATCGTGCTCTAGGGCACAGTGACTTAACAGTGGGCTTCACGCTGCCACCACTTGCTCAGCTCCAGTTTTATTATCCATCTGTGAAAACGCAACTACTGGAAAACCACATACAGAAACACACACGCTGTGATGTGTCCTAGTTTTAAGTCTCAATGGACAGGAAGTCGGCGTTCACATCAACTTTTAATGTTCCCCACTTAGAGACTTCATGTTCAGCGCCCACTCCTCACATCCGATTGGTTGCCGATCACCTTCGACAGCCAGTAAGCACACACCTGAGAGCACAATCCCAATGGAGCCAATAGAAAGAAGGAGCACTCGCTTGCACCGTCTTTCATCTGAAAGAAAACACTTCCTGGTTAAATAAGGGTCACAAAACTGAAATAATCCTGGTTCACTGACACAAGCACGTTCATGTTAAAGCTGCTAAGACTACAAGTTTGACTTAAATAAATAAATTAGAGGCTCTGGTATAGGTCTATTTTGTATGAATATGTAAGTATATTTCCGTAGTTATGTTAAATTCCCTTAAAGTTGTAATACATAAAACTGAAAGTCCTGTTTCATTTGCCTACACCTGTGGTTCCTGGCGGAAACAGCAGGTGTGTCTTAATACTCTAGCTCCCAGAGGTCCATTCAAAATGACACATGTATCAGCGTCTGGGGGCAACAAACAAACCTTGATGAAGCTACTGCGTCAGAAAAAAGCAATAGAAGACGAAAGACATCTCTTTACAGTGCAGCCAAACAAACTGTAAAGTGGTTCAAAACTAAACTCATCCAATATTGAGCAGGTGGGTTTTTACAGCTTTTTCTCTAAAATGATCAAAGGTTTAAAAAAAAGTGCATTATGCAAAACTGCATATCTGTAAACTAAAGGTGGTGCATTAATGTTGAAATGATTTTATTAATATACACCTTTGTATGAGTAATAACAGAGACAATACTGTAGCAAGTGTGGTTGGAGTATTTGTCTTGGGATTGAGGAGATTTTGTTTATTCTTTCAAACTCTTTTGTTTATTGTTTGTTAACATGATTGTTATAACTTGCTCCTTATGGTCTTCTCACCATTGCCTTTGGTCACTTGTATTCCAGCGTTTCCCATTAATAACCAAGACTATGGCGGTCCCTCACAGTCTAATTTGTTCCGGCATAGTTTCAAAATGAACCTGAATGAATACCTTTAAACTTATCACAATAACATTGAAGAGCTTTAACGCTGTGTTTTGCGTCGGACTTGGTGAACACACACCATAGTCTCACAAAATCCTGTGGGAAACACTGTTTTGTGTTTTGTAATGTGATTTAATTTTAAACCAAAATGTATAGGATTTGTAGATAAATCTGCTGGATTGCTTTACAGCACAAAACAGAAAGAAAGAGGTTGCCTTTTCATCAGAATAAAAGTTTTGTTTCTGAGTTTAGGTAAAGCAGATGGAGGAAAAAAAGTGATTGAACAAGTTGTTCCTCTTCAGGCAGGAGGAAAGAGGGAAAGAAACAGGTTGATGGAAAATTAAGTCTGAAATTGGAGAAAAACACCTAAATTAGACCGAAGGAACCAAATTATACCCATGAGTCTTAATTTCAGAATGAAGCACTGTACCTTTGAATTTAAAGGGTTGTGGCTATTTCTTGTTGTTGTTGTTGTTATTTTTTACACCAAATTACAGTTTCTAACCTGTAATTACTTTCTAATGCTTAGAAGTTATGTTGTGGCAGTGCTGCATATAATCATCTGCAATTATCCTTCACCTCTGATACACAACAGCCACCCTGCTGCCCCTGTTACAGGTCTAGTTTGCTTGTGTGTATGTGTGTGCCGCACTCTGCTTGGCATGAATAAACCACAGACATCACAGCAGCCAACGTCTTAATGGTTAATCAACACCAGAGAGACAATGTATCAGGTTCAAATTTCAATTCACACTGAGAGACAGATATTTATAGACAGATAGACGGACAGATTCCCTCCCTCCTGGTTTCCAGAGTTACCGGTCTCTGACGTCCCGTGCCGTTTGACGCCCCCTCTTTTTCTGCCTGCCGTTGATTCACAGATCTATTTCAGGTCTCGCTTCCCGCCCACCCTCTTACAGTTGACATCTCACCTCAGATTGATGCCACGAGTCAGCTCAAACATGTGACGCAGGTCTGCTGTTTTTATGATCAAAGAGAAAAAATTCAGAATCTGGATTTGTGATCAATATCTGACTGGTATGTGATCCATCTATGATTCATTTCTATCTCTATATGTGAACATCCCATGAAAAACCAACATGTTACATTATCTTATGTTTAGTGCTTATTAGGAAACGTATTGTTAGCATGCTTTAGTTAGCATTTAGCTCAAAGCACCACTGTGCGCAAGAGAGCCTCACAGATCGGTTAGCATGGCTGCAGACTCATCTTACTTTAAAAAAAAACAAAACTATTGAAAATTAATAAAAATAAAAAGATGTATTTTAGAAATAATTTTGGCGGTCATGTTTAAATTAATAATTACTTCAGATTTTACATCTTATTTTATCAACAGCTACAATATCATCGATAATAATATTGTTATGAGTGACGTAATTTAGATTTGTTGCCATTTACCTGAGGCATAATTTTTATATTTTAACGATGTAAATCATAATTGGTGTCTGAAATGACACCAATTACACACAAAACTCTACTGAAGACATCTGATGCTGCATTTTGCTATTGCTACATCCCTTCCTGCTGTTACCACACAAGTTAAATCCCTGTATACATAAAAGAATTCGATAAGGGCACAGACTCTGATCAGCAGTCTGAGCAGCCTTACACGTCTCTGCTGGATGGCTTAGAAAAAATTAAAAGTTGAATTGCTTTAGCAGGTTACAGTAGAGTGGATGTTTAACCAGGGGCGGTGAAAGTATACAGATCCTTACAAGTACACACCATGCATTGAAAATGTTAATTATGTAAATTCATGTTAAGTGTAATCAGAAAAAATGTACTAAAAGTATTAAAAGTAAAAGTTCTCTGTGCAGTAAAATGTTCCTTGTGACTGTTGTACTCTAATATAAAATATCATTAGATTTTTTTTACTCATGCATTAATGTAAAAGCAGGAGTGATGCAGTTGTTGGGGTGGAGCCAACGTTGAAGTATTTTGTATCAGCCTGCAGCTCACAAGTATTTTCATTATGAATTCATCTACTGATTATTTTCTCCTATAATCGATTGATTCTAATTATCAAGAAATGCCCTCAGATTTACTCCAGTGCCCAAAGTGAGACCTTCACAATGTGTGTTGTGTCCAACCAACAGTCCAAGCCTCAACATTATTGACACATTTATCAAAATGATCTGAACAATAAAAAGGAAATCTTCACATTAGAGAAGCAGACAGATAAAAGTACAATATCTCCCTCTGAAGTATAAAGTAAAGACTCAAGTGAAGTACAAGTACCTCAGATTAGTATTTGAGGAACTGTATTTTCCACCACCGCTGTTTCACAGTTCATGTTGTCCCCTAGAGCTGTCTGAGCCTTCAGGACGCGCTCTGTCTCTGCTGCTGCTGTACTTTTAATCTTTATTTCCAGTTCTGTTCTGCTGCAGTGACCTGGTTTCCCCCTCAGGGATCAATAAACACCATCTCCTCTCTATATCGCTTCATCTAACATTTGCAACAAATGTGCAGGAGCATGTCCCGTTGACAGTCGGGACAAAAGACAGACAGGATTCTTTAGAAAACAGTCCTCCTCCTCCTCCTGTTGATCTTTTGTATTTTTAAGGACGTTACCAAAGCTCTTAGGGTCACATGTTTGAAATAAATTACATGTTCATTGATTCTTACTCACAGTTTCAAACACAACACAGTGAGTGGAGGCTAAAGCAGACAACATGGCCAAAATAGTTTGTCCATATTTAGCTTGATGACGCTGCTATATTGATCAATTTACAACACGTTAGCACATTACCCAAGAGACAAAAAGCTACCACATTTAAGAATTTACGTAAGGATAGAAGTTTTGTTTTTGTCTTTAACTGAACTGACGATGCATTTCAGACCGTAAAAGCTGCACATATGCTTTTTGATCAAGTTTACACTAAAATTAAAAAAAATGAAAAACACATTCATCCTCTTCGCTGGGAATCTTCAGAAAGGTTTGGATTGGATGCAGTATGAGACACCCGGGTCTTATACTGAGTAGACTGGAAGCGCAAATGTAGCTAATAGCTAGTTAGTTTAGTACGCTGTACAGGTGTTGTAGACGTTGACAGCCCCCTGAAACCCCTTACCCTAACCATCACAGGCGTGTGGGCCTAAACCTAAGTCAGTGACTGCATACATGTCGACCTGTGAACCCTACAGCTGAGCAGATATGGTTCACCTCCTTTGTGTTGCTGCGCATGTCCCCAGCCAGTTATTCACAAGCACATTGCGGCTCAAGGGTACCTTTTGCGCTTTGTCAGGCTCTCTGAAAGCGTTGGTAATTGAGGTTCTCAGAAGAGAATATGATGCTTTATACGTCACCTGACTACCTCCTTCGAGTCCGTCATGATTACTACATCCAAAAGAGGTTGCTGCCTAACAATAAATGTAAATATGTGTCTAATAAGCTTCTTTTATGATTAACTTATAACTGTTTTTAAGTGAGCATGGGCTGCCGTTTATTTTTTTAAATATTCAAAGAACTGATACATTTTACTGTTTATAAATTGTTCATACTTGTTTCTATGTGACCTCAAACCTAGTTTGCCATCTATGCCATCCGTCTTGTTACTTTTTGGATGACATACGTATACATATTATATACACAAGTACTAACCCAAAGCCCCCCACTCCATCAGTGACCTGTCGACTGGCAAACCAGTTCTACTGCTGCTTCAAGAGCCAATCAGACACCATCCCCCTTGATTCCTCCGCTCACCCCCAGTCCCCGGTCCACCAGCTCATCCTCCCCTCTCTCCATCTCAGAGAGGGATGTCAACAGACTATTCAGGAGGCAGAAACCTCGCAAAGCAGCTGGGCTGGACTCCCCATCCACCCTGAAGCACTGTGCTGATCAGCTGTCTCTGGAGTTCACAGACATTTTAACACCTCACTGGAGACATGCCATGTGCCAGCCTGCTTCAAAGCCTCCACCATCATCCCTGTCCCCAAAAAACCAAGGACCACAGGACTAAACGACTACAGATCCGTCGCTCTGACTTCTGTGGTAATGAAGTCTCTTGAGCACCTGCTGCAGGACAAGCTCCCTCAGCTAAACGTGCCTGACTCCACCGGCAGGTGGATCACAGACTTCCTGACGAACAGGAAGCAGCAAGTGAAGCTGGAAAAACCAGTCTCTGATTCCAGGACCATCAGCATCGGTTCCCCCCAAAGCTGCATTCTTTCCCTTCTGCTCTTCTCCCTGTACACCACCAGCTGTACCTCCAGTCACTAGTCCATCAAGCTCCTGACGTTTGTAGATGACACCACCCTCATTGGGCTCGTCTCTGGTGGGATGAGTCGGCCTACAGGTGAGAGATCAACCATCTGGTGTCCTGGTGCAGCCAGAACAGTCTGGAGCTCAACGCTCTGAAGACAGTGGAGATGGTCGTGGATTTTAGAAAGAGCCCAGCCCCACCCTCCCATATCATCCTGCGTGACTCCCCGTCGCCACAGAGGACTCCTTCTTCTTCATGGGCACCATCATCTCCTGTTTCAGACTCTCCCCTCTGGCAAGAAACTTCAGTCCATCAGGACCAAAACCTCCTCCCAGGGTCTCCCAGGAACACACGCGCACAAATATGGGTGACCTGTATACAGTAGGTGTGTTTAATCTACAAGTGTCATCTCTTTAAATTACTATTAATTAGATTATTTTATTCATATTTAAATACTTTAAAGATGCCATTCATTATGATTCTGTGACATTTTATTGTTATGTGTTTTATATTGTTTCTTTCCTGATTAAATAAATAAAAGGAAAGACTAGGGAATAAATATCCAACATATGAATGCTATAGTAAACAGCAGAAAAACATCTGTTAAGCCGATATTGTGACACCCTGTGGGGTCATGTGTGGGCACGGCCATCTGTCCCTTACAGGTGAAGAGCTGAGACTGATTGCAGTCATTCTGGGCACCTGGGCTAATTGCCCTGTAGTGTATATGTAACACCTTATTCTCATTCTTAGGCATGATGCTGCTGGGCTTCCCTGCTAACTTACTACCATCTGTTTACCTCCACAGGTTCCACCTTTGCTTTGGTTTCTGGACATGCTGTTTTAGTTGCAGTTATTGTTTCTTGCACATTCCATGCATCCATCATGCTGCCCTGACATGACTGAAACCACTGATGTTCGTACCCCATACTTTATCAAATTTACACAAATTTGCACAAGCCTTAATTAATTGTTAATCATTGTTGTTCTATTGTTATTTTTACTTTTTTATATTGTCAATTTGTATATTTATGTACACAATATCCTCTTCTGTCGCAATGTGTCTGCACAACACAAACCGGAGTAATGCTAATGTAAATATCTGCCACATAATAATAAAGAGTCTTATCAAGTGATAAGTCCCTGACAGTTATTTTCTCTGTTATTTTTCTCCATTCTTTTAGTATTCTTATAAAACATGCATTGTCTATTCCATATTTATATATTTCTATTTAAGTCAACTGTATGCCTGATTACGTGTATCACCTTATCACCAAAGCAAATTCCTCACATGTGTAAAACACTACTTGGCAATAACGCACCTTCTGATTCTGATTTTGTTGTGGCCTTTTGAGCCAGGTCATAACACTGTCAAATTCTTTAACATTCGTGTCTAATTTTACTTTCAGTGGAATAAAATGTCTATAAATGAGAATATGAATGACTGAAGTCACAGCAGGAATTAGAATTACACCGTGTAGCAGCGGGGAAAAGATCTATACTCAGATGAAGATATCTGACATTAAAGGATTTGCACATCCAAAACTGTCTCCATGCATCGAACTCTCTCAAGTCTTCATAAACACCAACTTCTCCAACAAAGAGTTGTTTTTAAATCACTAAGCTTTTATGCTTTTAGGTTTTACACCATTTTTAAGTGTTAACTTTAGTAGCCAGTTTAAACTATGAGGCAGTCACAGTATTATTAGCTGCAATAGTACCAGGAGCAATTTTAAAGGGTCACTCCACTGATTTCATGCTTGTGGCTGTTGACAAAAAGGTTTGCAGACTATATTTACAGCCGACAGCTGTGACAGGAGGTGGTGTAATGTGTTTGGGTGGAGTGAACAGGCGTCAGGTCAGTCTCACACAGCCGCTGTCTGTCTATCTGTCTGTCAGGTTAAACTCTCTCTGCTTTCGTCTCGCATTCACACTCAACATCAGCGAGCAGCCAACAGCAGAGAGGATAAAAAGGTCAAAGGCATTACTCATGAATCGCTTTTCTGTTTTCGCTCATGTCAGCGTCTATTGTTTTATTCTGAAAGGAAAAGGTCAGCGTCTTCATTCATGTTGATTGGTACAAAAGAAAGTTTGTGATGTTTCAAAGATACTACTGTTGACTTTCATGCCTGCACACTTTTGTTGTTACGTTCATTCAGAAATTTGACATTACGAAAGGACAGTAATAGACAGGTAAAGCCGGGTCACCACCTCCTGACACAGACCTATTCGCTCTACGTCACCTAACATCTTCCTGGCTAAAAACGGAAACATGGGTCATCATAAATTGCTGCATAATCGACCATAAGGGCCATTTGTCTGGTGAGGACGGGCTGCTAAATGTCAAAGTTTGATGCAGGATAAAGGATGATAGAAGGATATATCAGGTGATGGAAGGTCGATGGAGAGATGGAAGGATGTTTACAGCGGTAATAGAGAGATGAAAGCAATATGGGTGAGGCTGGATGCTCCAAGAGAAAAGATAAAGCGTGGAAAGATGTTTGAAGGATGGAAGGATGTAAAGAGGGTTAAAGGAGAAGGATGATGGAAGATCGTCTCAAAGGATGATGGTGGGATGACTAAAAGGAAAATTGAAATTGAAGCAATGAAAGTGATTATAATATGTGTGGAAAGATGACGAAGGGATGATAGAGTGGAGGGAAACATGCTTAGAGAGAAGACAGATGAATGACTGCAGGCTTCAAAGAAAGATGGGTGATGGAAAAATGATGGAGAGATGATGAAGAAAAAGATGACCGTGGACAGAAAGGAAGATGGAAGAGATAAGGGAGGAAAGAAAGGATCACTAAAAGAAAAAAATGAGGAACAGAAAGGCGCCAAAAAGAGATGAATGGATAAGAAGGCAATTAGAAGGATTATAAAAAGGGATGGAGGGATGTTACGAGCGACCAAAGAGGATGGTGTGATTTCAGGAAAAGACAGATGGAGGAGTGGCATTTAAGAGTGATGGAGGGATGTAAATGAGGGATGACAGAGGGGTGTTTACGGGGGCGATGGAGGGATGTTAAGAGGCTTAATAAAAGAGGTGTAAAAGAAGAGAAAATGAGGATAGGAAGTTTATGATGGAGGGATGAACACAGACAGAATGGAAGACAGAAAAAGGAAGATGGAGGGTTGGTTACAAGAATGATGGATGATGAAGACATGTAAAGATAGACAGAGGGATCGGATTATAAAATTAGATAGAGGGATGATGTAGAGATGTTTAGAGAGATGAGAAATGGATGGAAGGAAAGATGGAGGGATGAAGCATGTTTAGAAGGTTGAAGAAATAAAGAAAAAAGAAGATGGAGAGCTGGTTAAAAGAATAATGAATGGATAAAGAGACAAGACATCAAAAGATGGATGTAGGGACGTAGAGAAGAAAGAGGGATGGCATCATAAAATAGGATGAATGGAGAGATGAAGAGGGATGACAAGAGGACGAAAGCAAAGACATGATGGAGGAAAGGAAGGCTGGAATGATGGGTGGATGAAAAAACAGGGATGTAAAGTAGATGAAGGAATCATTGACGGAGGAATCAAATTATGTGTGAATTTATGTTAAAGGAAGATGAAAAGGTAGAAGAAATGTTGGACGGACAGATGATGGAGGATGACTACAGAGGGAAAGATCTGAAAAAAAGATGGACTGGCTACTAGAATACTGGATGTATGATGGATGAATGGATGGAAGAATATTTAGAGGGAATTGGTGGAGGAATGACTACAGGGGGAAAAGGAAGACAACGGTGTTGAGAGAAAGAGGGATGTAATGATGGAGGGAAGGAAGTAAACAGAAGATAATGAAGAGGTGGATGATGGAGGGATGACTACAGAAACAAAGGAAGGAAAATGGAGTGACCACTAAGAAGAATAACAGATGGATGAAGATAGATGTGAGGAAGATGGACCCATAAAAGAAAATAGGTGTAAAAGAAGAGAAAGGACCGATGGAGGGATGGAGGGATGGTGGAACATTTCAAAGGAGGACAGACAGATGTAAAGATGGAGGGATGACAACAGGGGCAAGATGAAGGGTTGACAGAAAGAGTGATATGATGGTCCATATAGTGATATGGACGTATGTTAGGAAAATGAAGAGGTGGATGATGGAGGGTTGTGAGGGTTAAAAGAATAATGGATGGATCAAAGTGGAGGAACCAGAAAAAAAGATGAAGACAAGAAGATGGAGGGATGATGGAGGGGTGAAAGAAAGTTAGCCATGTAAAGCTGGACAGAGGGGTGGAGGGAAGATGGAGGGAAGATGGAGGGAAATGAGAAAAGACAGATGTAGAGATGGGTGTATGTGTAGAAGGATGACAGAAGAAGACGGAGAGGTGGAGGATGGAGGGATGAAGGACTGGTTACAAGAATGGTGGATGGATGAAAAGAGATGGAAGCATGTTCTGATGCCTCATAAAAGAAGATGGAGGGATGATGGAGGGATGGAAGAAAGTTTAGAGGAAAAGGCAGAGATGGAGACGACAACAATGGAGGCATGATGGGGGGATCGATGTAGACAGGCATAAGGAAGATGGAGAGGTGGAAAGGACATGGCCTAAGGATGATGATGGGGGGATGCAAGGAAGTTCAAGTCAAACAGAAGGATGTAAAAAGGAGGATAGAGGGAATTCCCTGCTGTGTGCAGAAAGAGCCAATCAGCTCCTCAGAAACACACACACTTTCAACTCATACCGTTACGTAATAGCACATCCGTGTGTGCGTGCGTGTGCGTGGGTGTGTGTGAGGGGGGTATACCCCGCTTTTGCACGCAAACCCGCACTGAAACACCGCGAGACAACAGCCTGTATTCTTTCCAGAAATCCCCTCTACATTTATGTTTAATGTGATTTAAATAGCTTAATTTCACTTAAAATCTCTATTTAACAGAAAAAAATACATTGTTTTAACCTGAACATAAATATGTAAAAGGGGCTTTAAATGAAGGAATAAAAGCAGAATTTAACGCGTTTATTAAAGATCTAATCACGTTTTTAGTGATATTAGCGCCTTTAAAAATCGCTAATTGATCACATGAAAAATGCAATATTTACTTCACATCTTGCGCCATCAATTTAACGGTTTCCCCGCGAAATGAAGCATCAGAAGAAGAGATTATGTATGAAATGGAAATTACAGCCAGCACAGACATAAACAGACAGACTGCACGGTCTCTCCTTACCTGGGTGGCTTTATGGAACTGCTTCTTCAACCCCGCGACAGACATCACTTCGGTCGGGAAGAAAAACAAAAATATATAGGCTAAATAGGATTTTTTAAAATATATGCAGGCTGTTGAGACACCAAAAAAACGGCGGTAAATCCTCCGGTTAACGGTCGCCAGGCGTCGATATTGTCCCTTTATTTTGGTCAAAGCGGTGAAGCCGACGGTGGCCAGACCAAACCCAGCTGGATCTATTTTCAGTCTGAGAGAGAGAGAGAGAG
>JAPMOB010229222.1:0-10788 GCA_029875015.1 Lepomis gibbosus | reverse complement strand
ATATATATATATATCTCACTGTGGCAGTGGGTCAGATGAGACTGGGACATAACACTCCAGTGCTAGCTAATGAATCCAACACAAAACAATGTCAGCCCCCTGGAACTGCTTACTTCAGCTGCTTTATGGGAGCACACAGTGTACACACCCACACAGATGAATACTACATAAATCAAATTGTACAAATATACAGCACATTTGACCACTATGGTGATGTAAACAGTGGGAATTTTGCTACATACAGCGTGAGGGCTCTCACCATCGTATAGTGAAAAAAAACACTGACATTGCACTCTGCTGCAATAGAGAATGAACTCATTTAAAATTCACTGTTGATGCTGGAGCTACAGCCAGAGCTGCAGGGAACGGTTAGGGTGTGGAGAGCAGACGATGTTTATGTTATTCAATGAACCAATAAGTAACTGTTGTTAACTTTTCGACATAATTTTAGTCGGCCCTAAATGACATAGCTGTCATGCTTGAACCTGTGTGCTATCATGGGATAAAATAGCAGACTCACCGAGCATTTGGCTGAAAAGCAGCTGCTCCAGGTCTCCCAGAACCGTCACCACTAACTCTGGATCCACCTTCAGAAAGCCCTTATCATCTTCTCCTTCTATCCCCTTCCTCTCTTTCTTCTCCTCTGTTGACGGAGCAGCAGATGTCTCCATCTCTCCACGTTTCTTGCCATTTGTCCCAGTATTCCCAGCTCCATTGGAGTTTGCCTTAGTTGGGTGGTCTGCAGGGTCTGTGTCTGCACTCTTGCCCACCTCAGCGGCCTTGCTGATGGGCTTGACTTCAGCATAAGGTCCCCGTGGTTTACCAGGGGCAGGGATTCGACTCGGCTTGCTCGCGTTAGAAGTCACAGACGGGGAACAGAAAGGTTTGGGCTTTCCCTGGAAAAGAGACTGTTCTGACTTTGAAAGGGTCCGGCAAAGTGGAGGTCTCCCAGCCCCGGACTGACCTGTCTTAGGCTGGCTCAGCTTGTTGGCGCCAGCGCCAGGCCGGCTCGTATCATCGTTCCAGTGGGGAGACTGGTACAAGTGCAGCTTCTTCTCAGCATCAGTGAGCACACACAAGTTGCTAAGTGAGCGTTGCTTGCGAAGCCTGGACTGATTGGGGATTGGGATAGGGATAGATCCAGAGGTGGGCCGGTAGACCTTGAGCTCCGGCCCGGAGGCACGTGGAGGTCCTTGGGACAGAGTGGAGGGATTGGCTGAAGATTTCCTAGAGGCCATGGCCTGGGCTGAAGTTTCCTGGCAGGAGACAGCAGCAGACCTCAGGTCCAGCTCTCTGGGCTTAGCCGTCATGCTAATGTTAGCCACATTAGCCTCCAGCATCCCTCCTGCAGAGAGCCAAGCAACAGCATCAGTGACACACTCTGAAATACACACATGCAGAAAGAAAGAAATGGAGAGGAGACGAGAAAGAAAGGTTTTCAAAAACACCAAGACTGTCTGGTTTGCTCTCCCTCTATGTCTCCAGTGGGTCCAGACTGAACAAGACTCCCCGCTGTGTGAGACTGTGGGTTTCCCCCCTCTGCTGAAAATGACGAGTGGGTTAGTAGAGTGGCAGAAGCAGTCACCCTTACTCACTGCTGGTAATCCATGGATCTGCAGATTTGAGTCCAGTCAGTGCCTAGATCCACTTCCTCACAGCGTATCTGCGGCTCCCTCTGCAAACAATAGCACTGCTAGAATAAAATACAGCACTGACCAGCCTCTTTCTCTCCCTCTCTTCTTCTCTCTCGCTCTGTATTCCCTCCCGTTTGCCAGGCGAGCAGCAGCCGACTGACAGCAGAAACAGTCGCAGCAGCAGCAGCAGCAGCAGCAGCAGCAACATCCCCCCTCCTTTCTCTCCTCCCTCTACCTCTCCCTCACTCACTGGTTTGCTCGCTCTGCCCCCACTGGCTCATTCACCCTCCCTCTCCTTCTTCCTCCTCTATCCTTCCCTCCTTTCTTGTTGTCTCTCTCTCTCCTCCCACTGGCTGATTCACCCGCCGATCTTCTCTCTCTCTCAAACACACACCGCAGATGCTGTTATGTCGCACACTAGTGAAGAAGGGAGGAGAGAAAGGAGAGAAAGAAAGAAAGAAAGAAGGAGAGAAAGAAAGAAAGAAAGAAAGATTTATTGAGCTCAGCTGTATGTGACTCCAATGATTCTAAATGCCAAATACTGCAGCCAGAATAAAGACCCCCTGCACACACACACATGCACATCCAATCATTCATAATCACATTAGCTGCTCTATTCATCCATTCACATTCAGATTTTCTTATGTGCCCTAATCACTAGGGGCCCACCCGTAATTAAGCTGATTCAAATTATCTGAAAAACAGCCGTGACTGTAGGATCAGCTTAGGAGAGGAGAACAGGACACACATTTACCAGTCCCTAATATGTAACAAGACAGGTCAGTCACTAATTGTGCTTCAATTGGTAGCCATCAAACCTCAAATGATCATCATATTACCTCTTCACTCATCTCTGTCGCTGTTTTCTCATTTCCTCCCTTCCTTTCTTTCCTTTCTCCAGACCCATAGTATGTCAACCCCCACCCCCCACGTCCAGAAAATTTAGAAGCACAGGGTGTTAAGTTTGTAGGGTATAGATTCATCAGAGTTTCATCCATCCTCAGTGAGACTATTACGATACCTCAGTGGTTTAAAATGAGCATGTGTTTGAATGCGTGGGTGTGCGAACGAGTGTTGGTGTCTATATTTTTCGTCTATCCTCCCCTGCATGTTTACTATGAGTGTGTGTGTGCGTGGGTTTGTCTCTGCGAGCGTGTCACATTGATGAGACAGGCTCGGAGAAACCCAAGTTCCCGTCCAGGCACTCGGTTAGCTCTGGCACGTTCACCTACGTCATCTCATCACTCTGGACATCCCATCTTAATCAACAAACTGAGACTCGTCCTCGTCCTCTTTGCTTGTCCCTAGTTTAACATCATCTCCTTTTGTTTGACCTGGATCCTTTGCTTCAAATACCTACAGACTCTTTTCCTGTAATTCTTTGTAACACAGAAAGCCGGTTGGAGATCGAATAAGAGAGGGACATTAATAGAGACCGAAAAATAGTATGTTGTCATTTCTTATCTGTCTTTATTTCCATTAGAGGTTGTCATGATGACAGTGCATAAAATGAACTTTAAGTTCACCATTACTTATTAACAATCAATATTTGCAATATAATTTGTTTTGGTGTATTAATGCATCCTGTCTGCATACTGGTGTTGTGCTGTGTTTAGCCTCTGGGTGTATTACTGTTAGTGCACTTCACTTTCTCTTGTATGCAAGCAGCAATGCTTGCAGCTGTGATGTTATCAGGCCTCAAACCGTTAGGAGTAGTATTCAAACAAGCAGGCTGTTGGGGTAATGCCCGTTTTCCGTGATATTTGCATAAGCTAGTTGACACTAAACCAGAGCGAAAACAAGCTATGTCCTGTTCACTCACATTCCACACTTAGTATTAGAGCGATACTTTAAAAGCAGCAAATTTTATACCAGTACCCAAACTGGCGCCAACTGAACCCAAAATGACAATGGGGCACATTAAGGTACTCTCACAGCACATTTGCCAACAACCTGACATCCATCTGGCCTTTACTGAGTATGTGTAATACAGGAGCACAGCAGCAGACAAAAACACAGACATACATTGGCTGTTTTATTGTGTAAAGGCCAAAGTCATTAATTAGAAGCAGCTAGCTTTAATAAAGGGCCAATGTTGAGGTGGTTATGCCACACTGAGGCCAGCGCTGTGTGGTGACAGTTATGGGGGCTCTGGGGTCTGGTAGCAGGCTAGTAGGGGGGTAAGGGATGTAATTTAAGGCTAATAGGTGCTGTATGTCAGCTCTTATACCTCCCTGATGAGGGATTAAGGTTAGCCAAATAAGATGACCGCGTACAAGGCAGGTCTGTGTGGCGCACAGATGCACGTGGGGCAAAGACACGCGTCAGTGCTCTTCAAAGCAAGTACACACACAGGTAAAGTGTGTGCTGGCAGCACACAGGTACTTGTTTGTTCTAGTACTCGTCTCTCTGGCTCCACAGTCTAATCGCTTTAATATATGGCTGATGTAAACATATTCTCCCTCTCTTTCTGCTTAGTCTCACTCTCCCTCCACACACACACACACACACACACACACACACACACACATCATGCTGTCTGTGCAGGGTGTCAGACTGACCTGAGCAATCTGGCTTAACATCAGAGAAGCTGGCAGTTTCAGAGTGTGATGAGTGCCAGCCCTTAGTATTAGCCTACACATTCATCGCATAGCAGACTCACACATTCAGTATGTTACAGAAGTGTGTGTGTGTGTGTGTGTGTGTGTGTGTGTGTGTGTGTGTGTGTGTGTGAGAACACATTTGCGAGATGACCACAGAGGCTGGAGCCATGGGAAAATTGCTACGATGAGGGGGGTTCAGTTACACACACACGTAAGGACACTTTTAAGCTAAGGTAAGAAGAGGTAAGAGAGATAGGTAGACAGAATTACAGAATGAATACCTAAATTGAAAACACAGAGCAAAATAGAAGATAGACAGACAGATAGACAGACAGGCAGAGAGAGTCAGCGTCTCTGTACTTTGCATGAGTATATTTGCCCTAGCATCTCTAAACAGTTAGGAACAGATTCGCCACTATATTTTTACAGAGCAGTTGTGAAGTAGCCAGTAGGACACAGACACACACACACACACAGACACTGTGTGGTGCATTATATGCATGTTTACAAGGTTACACAAGGTCTCCAACTTTGAAAGGAAAAGTACTGCGAGAGAAGAGGAAAGCACTCCCGCTTTGGATGTAACCATTTGTATCAGAGCGCCTTAAACTTTAAGAGGAACAGTTCCCACTCGACTAAGCAGATGGCATGCGTTCTCACTTTCACCCACTCCCTGTTGTCACCCACTCCCTCTTGGCTTCTCTTGTTTTGCCTTTTTTGTGTCTGAGAAGAAGGGGGAAAAAAGTTGTTCTAGAGATGAGACAAGCGTGAACGTGCCAGAGAAGTGAGGAGAAAATGACGAGAGCCGGGGTGACTGAGAATAGAAGGTGAAGGAAAAGAGAGCGAGTCAGAACAGGATGGAGCAGACACCACGAAAGAAGCCTACTGGATGCTACTATGAAACAGGAGAAAGAACGTAAGAATGTGAAATTATAAGGCAGAAAACAAGGCAATGAGGAAAGTGAGAGAAGGAGGAGGAGGAGGATTGGGAGAGGAAGGATCTCTGTATGTGTGCCAGAGGAGCAGAGGAAGCCTGTAAGACAGAGAGGGGATATCCTGCCTCACTGCCTCACCACTCCTCCTACGTTTACTTATGTCCGCTAACGCATAGGGTCCACAGGACACAGGGATGAATACCAGACCGTGACACACTCGCACACAAGGGAACACTCACAGTCACACAAACACTGGTACCGCACCAACAAAATAACATGGCTATTAATGTCCTGTTTACACATAAAATCTGATACATACAATGTGTGGACTCCTAGTCTGAGTCACAAATGTATGTGTGAATGAAGGAAGGAGTTTTTCCACACGGACACCTCTTTGGTGGCCTCACTCAGTGCTGATGATGCAGAGCATGAGTCAATGGCTTAAGCATTTGGGGAATTCAGCCACTTAAAGGCTGGCTGTCCGTGGTGATAGTATGAGTGTGTCACTGCTGATTCCGGAGGCACAAATGTTAATCTGAAACCATTCTCTCCCAGGATGAATGTCACACACTCATCGGGAATGACACACAGCTGAGAGCTGAAAAAACACCAACAGTCATCTGAGCGAATATTACTGCATGTGAAAAGAGGGAATTTGTGTGTTTTTAAGGGTATTACTCTTTATAGACGCTCCCTCATAGACGCCTCAGTGTTGACATTCTCAGCACACTTCCCAGGGGTATCCCACAATGCTGTGCTGCAGAGGCTGGTTGCCTAGTTACAGCGTGGTGCGCATACAGCACTGATGGATATCATCAGCATGTGTGAGCGTGTTCACTTGTAATTGTGCTTCTGTCGGTAAAAAAACAAAACAAACTGCAGGTGCTTAAGTAAAATATATAGTAGCATGTGAACATACACTCACCTGCCACTTTATTAGGTACACCTGTTCAATTGCTTGTTAACACAAAAAAGCTAATCACTTGGCAGCAACTCAGTGCATTTAGGCATGTAGACATGGTCAAGACACCTTACTGAAGTTTAAACTGAACATCAGAATAGGGAAGAAAGGGGATTTAAGTGACTTTGAACGTGTCATGGTTGTTGGTGTCAGACAGGCTGGTCTGAGTATTTCAGAATAGAGACACCTTTGGGATGTGGTGGAATGGGAGATTAGCATCATGGATGTGCAGCTGACAAATCTGCAGCAACTGGGTGATGCTATCAGGTCAAAATAAACCACAGTTTCAGAGGAATGTTTCCAACACCTTTTTGAAAGTACGCCACCGAAAAATGTGGGCAGTTCTGAAAACAAAAGAGGGTCCAATCCGGCACTAGCAAAGTAGTACCTATTAAAGTGTCCGGTGAGTGTATATTGAAAGTATGAAGATATATAATGAGGACAACTTCAATGGATGGATCAGTTAACATCAGGAATCTTCACATCTGGAAGTATGTGCTGATAATTAAATGTGTGTGCTTCATTTTCCATGGGTTATTCATTTGACAGATAGATGCCTTTGCTTCTCTGTGTGCGTGGGTGTGTGTGGTCCCACAGACACACAGACAGGTTACACACATGACTGACTCCATAACTCGACTCCCTCGGTTGTTGGGAGTCACCCCAGAGGTCAAAAAGGATCATGAGTGTGTGCACTCAATCACCCATTCCTCAATTCACCCTTTGCCCTCCTTTCTTTCCTCCTTTATTTCTCGCTCTCTCTAATACATTGTGTCACACAACGGGGAGATGACTCATTTTTTCTGCTCATGTATGGATTACGTGCCTTCCTGTGACACCATCTTTACCACACTCGCGTGACGTCTTCCCCATCAAACTCGCCACCTAACCCAAACATGAGAAACTGGGCCATCACATTGTCCCAGCACTGGATTACAGAACTCTTGACAGGTCAAAGTAAAGGTCAAACAAAGAGACATTAAACCCTATATCGTGATTACTGCCTCACTCCTGGTGATGAGCGAGGCCATAATCTAGTTCACGCTTATGTCTGATCATCTTCCCAAAGCTACTAAACCACTCATCACTGTTCAATGCCAACTCGGCATATGCCTCTCTGATTAGATTGGCCAAAGAGGATTACACACTGTCTAAGAGTCGACGTGGCCGGGGGTTATCAAAATGCTATTCACTAGACTGTCCAGGGGCATTAAAGGGATGGCGAGCATGACATTTTTAAACATTAAGCTGATTTCATACCTTCATTACTAAAGATTTGCTGATTTCTGCTATTCTAAAAGTTAATGGCACAACCAGGGTTTCAAAATGTACTCTCTAAGCGAGGGCAGTGCTGGGTGAGAACAAGATGATCAAGATAAAACAATTATTGTGCTGTTGAGTAATCATGTTAAAAAAAAATCATGATTATGACATTTGCCATAAACTATCAGCCACATAAGAGGGCTCCCCAAAGTGGGGTCTCGTCATTTTTCAATGAACAGACTCATCTATTAAGTATTTTTCAATTGTATGCTCACTGTCAATCCCAGAATGTGCTAGTGTTGAGTGTAAAAAGGCTTTAAAAACTACTGCCTGTAAGGACATTTCCAGTGTCAGTGCCAAACTCTCTTGTGTGCCACTTTGACCCGTGCAAATCTTACCATCAAAATTACAAAATTATTATATTCATAACAGATTTGACTCAGTTAAATATAACAGATTATTGCACTGCACTGCAACAGGATGAACAATTTGACTAAGAATGTTGCTTAACCTCCCTGCAACTACATTCAGCTTCATATTCTTCTGATTCAAGCTAAGCAAAGTAAAGATTTAAGCTTCCAGTAATGCACTGAATCCTGGGGCCATTATGCAGTTCAGTATAACACAGTGCAAGTTGGCTCATGGCCTCAGAATTATATATTTTTGGCTCGCCTTGAGACACAAACACATCATGAAATCTCTGCTCCAGATTATGTGACTGGGACTACAGAGGAACAAGTGCCCCATTATTTGGGAAAAACGTGTCAGTCCCACACCTGTGAAGTACAATTCTTTTTGTTTTGTATCTGTAGATTTCACTATCAGATGATGTCACTGAATTTGTGAGGGTGGGTTTGCAGTGTTTCATATCCTTGTGAACAGAGTTCTCAGACCAGATGTAAATTATAACCTCACCTATGTTTCTATGTGTGTGTGTGAGAGAGAGAGAGACAGCTGATGGACTCTTTGGGAGTGTCCGCAGGGAATATCATGCCATACCCTCACTGGGAGATGAAAAATGATACACAGTCCACATCACATTTATCTTTCAAACACCATCTGTGTACTGTCACACATGCATACACCGGCATGCACGCATACACACACACACACACACACACATGCTCAGACAGGAACACATGCTCAAATACACCTCTCCTGAGAGCCACAAGGTCAGGAGGTCTGTGGTCTAATTGAAAGACCACATGGTGCTACAGTCACATTAAATGTTCAGGTCTTCATTGGGGTCTTGAATAGAAGGCATAATAGATGTTTATATTACAGCTGAGTCAATCTAATTGAATGTAGGCATATTGAAATCATTTAATTTTTGTAAAACAACTCTTTTACCATAGTCACTGAAGACAACAATAACCAAATCACATCATGGTTTAGCTTTGTGTTGTGTGTTCAACCAGATCCCTCAGCTTTGCAATATTTAACCAAAATTCAATCTGTCTTTTCCGCAGTGTGTAGACATTTTCTGTTTGTTGTCTTTTCTCCTTTACACAAAGCGAATTAATCTTATCATCAGGTCTCCCCTGTTCATCTCCCACCCCTCCCACTCGTTCTCTCTTCATTTCTCCCCAACATCCTCCCAGTTTCCCTCCTTTCCTCCGCTCCCTAAATTACAGTTATTACGGTGTCAGCCCACCCTTTGTGTAAATGCAGGTTCAGAGGAGTCTAAGACACTTCAGTTCTGTCTCGAACGCCTGCTAGGGACCAATTACAAGGCCACAACCAGAGTCCCAAGACAGCCTGAGGCCTTTAAAGACTGGGGCTGGTCCAGCATAAGCTTCCATCCCCCCTTTCCACAACCAGCTGGCTGAAACCTACAAAAAGCTCTTAAAAGGTTTTACTTGCTCTATTCTGGTGGCTACAGTTTTAGACACACCAGATTAATAGAATAGAGAACCTTAAAGTCAAGGCAACAGTTTGTAGTGTAATATAACATAACAGACATCTGAATATGATATGTGTCTGTGTACAGTAAAGTTAGAAAGTTTTAGGATAGGGACACATTTTTACTGTATTGGCAAGGGCTGTAGGCAGGGCTACATTTTTACCTGAGGTCCGCTACCAGCCGTGAAGAGAAATTTGAATTTGAATTTTCTAATTTGAAATCCATAGATTCCATTTATTCCTAAATGCGCATTATTTTCTGTCTGATTATCTGTTTTCTGGATCATAATTGTCTATCTCTGCAGTTCCTCTTCTTTGTTCTGTCCAAACTGACTCTCTGACACTAAAGGTCTTTGGGCAGAAACAGGAATTTTTCTTTCGCTGTATTCCCTCAGCTGCATCAAATAAATGGAAAAAAATAAAGCCATACTTTATCTAAATGTATAAGGCAAAATTGTGATAACTTGTTTAAATCAGCATATATTACATTGGATTAAAATTTCACACTAATTAAAGAATTATCACGGATACCAGTATTATTTATATTATTTAATATATTTATTTCATGTGCCTTGTGACAGTTATAGAGGGATCATACTGCGTTTCTCGGTTCAAGGCCCCTAAAAAATTGAGATTCTGGTCTGGCCTATGTGATTTTACAGTTTTAAATTGTGACCTTTAAAAAAACACACAAAACAAACAATTCAAACAACAAACGGAGTCTGATCTTTGGTAAATGGTAAATCTTGGCATTCACAGCTAAATGCTCAAAGCACTTAGCTCATAATGACAATGCTAACATGCAGATGTTCAGCAGGCAGAATGTTTAGTATGTTTAGCACATTAGCATGGTAATATTTGCTTATTAGCACTAAACACAAAGTACAGTTTAGCTTGATAGAAATGTCATCAGTTTTGCAGGTATTTTGTAAGTTTATTTACCGACGACAGACTATCATTGCCATAACTAAAGCCAATGAATAAAAACATTGGGTTTGTACATCCACAACAGGTTTAGGAATTGGAACCCTTTATATACCGTTTTTACATTTTATTAAGTTTTTCAAATCTAAGGAACAGACTAAATCAACAATTTAAACCCCGTTGTCATAGTTTCATTTCAAATCCAATGTGTAGGATTAATCTCCTCTTTCTCCTGATACTTTCTGACCACAATGTAGATTCTGTAAGAAGTGCATTAGCTAAACTTTAAAGGGGCTATATGTAGTTTTTCTACTAAAATGAATCCTTTTTTTATTGCCTGTATGTGAAGGGGTTGTAATCTGACATTAAAATGATCCACTTGCCAGGTCACTGGATTTTCAGCAAAATCCAGTGACTGACACCTGCATGCGCGCTCCTGAGCCTCTCGCTGTGTCTACTGACTTTGTACTCAGCAACTTACGACATGTCTGCTAACACTAAGAAAGACCTGCTCCCAGCACAACACAGACTCCAACATAAACTCCACATAAGGATAAAAAACAAAA
>JAPMOB010229221.1:0-33245 GCA_029875015.1 Lepomis gibbosus | reverse complement strand
GTGTGTGTGTGTGTGTGTGTGTGTGTGTGTGTGTGTGTGTGTGTGTGTGTGTGTGTGTTTACATGCTTGTGCATTCAGCTGTATGGCCATGTATTTATTGCCGTTAAGTGTGTGTGGATGAGTTTGGTTTGGTTTGTCTGTATGTGTTTGTTGATGCTATCTCTGTAATTGAATTTAGACTTTTTGCGGCCAATGGCTGTCCAAGTGTGAAAGGAGACTTTTGTCCCCCAAATGCAGCTCTCTGATTGTCCAGCCCATTGCTGATGGCCACATGTGCCAGTAAAGACTCCTGCCGTCGTCTGGTGGCAGCTGTAAAACCTCCCCTCCTCTGAGAAGAATGGTAATACTGTTACAGCTTAGTGGATTTCAAGGGTTCCTCAGAAATGTTGACAAGTTACAACAGTGAATGATGGCAAACCGACACCCAGTGTTCCAAGAGATCCAATCAACTCTTCCACTGGGACTTTATCAAAAACTGTTTCACACAAGCAATCGGCACCATGCCAAATCAGATTGACAACACATTCTTTCACAAAGAGCGATCAGGGCCTCACATCATCCCTATTCATTTGATAACTGCCTTAAATTGGTATGCAGAGGATCCTCAGAGCTGATTATTGTTTCAGTGCCGGGATAATTACAATGAAAAATAAGGCAGATATTGATTGCGGTGGGGGTTTTCTCCTTATTCTTCATCTTCTTTAGAAACGTCATTTTTTCCCCTCTAATTCTTTACGGTTTATTTATCCAAACGTCTAACAGGTGGTTGGATGTATGAAGCTAAGACGGGAAGAGGAAAAAAAGCTGTTTCACTGAGAGCAAGCAATCATTTATTGCCTTGTCAAGTGTATCATCTCAGGGATGTTCATCACCGAATGGGTGTATTGTTCCATTTATGAATGAGTTACAACCTTTATATACAGTCTATGGTTACAACTAATCAGAGGCTGTGCATGCGAAAAGTGCAGAGCTTCTATTGTCATCAGATCTACAGGTGTTCACGAAGCAGCAAAGTGGTGATGAGCTGCAGTACATCGGTGGTTAGTTCAGCACAACATATTCACAATACCGTTTATAATACTGACATTCTGAAGTTTTACTATACAGTACAAAGAGGATGGTGTTGCATATGAAAACTCCCCTTTAGACCAATGCAAAACCTTTGAAATACAATCATTACATTACAGCTTCTAATAATGTAATGTTCTGTCAAACAGTTTGAGGGTCAGTTTGATAGGAGGTTGACATCAGTTGTAATCAGTTCCGTTTTAAGATTCACTGATCTAAATTAATTAATTCATGTGCCAAACACCTCTAACTTGATTAAATTTATTTTGCTGTACATTACTTTTTCAATGAGTAACATGTATTGAGTAATTGATTACGTTGGGTGGGTGTGGGCTCAGGAGGTAGAGTGGGTTATCTGTTAATTGAAAGTTTGGCAGTTCAATTCCCAGCTGCTCCAGGCTGCATGTCAAAGTGTCCTTGTGCAAGATACTGAACCCCAAATTGCTCCTGGTGGCTGTACCACCGGTGTATGAGAATGTTAGTTTCTGTTTGAGCACTTAGACTAGGCTCATTGTATGAATGTGTGTGAATGGTGACTGCGATTTAGTGTAAAAGAGCTTTGAGTGGTCGCAAAGATTAGAAAGGTGCTATACAAATAGCTTTTACATTTACATTTGGTGATTACTTTACAGCTCTGGTGAACAAAGACCTTTAGTCTATAGCCTACTGTATTTCTGTCATTCTAAACAGTCACAAGTTTTACAATAAACTTTGGACAAAATACAAAAATCCATGGCTGACCTTGCTGACATGTAAGATGTGATAATGACAAGTACATTCATCTTAGTAGGTATAACCAAAGAATGCACTTGAATACCTTTTTTTTAATTTAATCTATATAAATTTAATATGTATATATTTTCTGTCATAAGAGAAAAAATATATCGAAATACAATGATAAAAAGACAAACGAAAACTCACAGGTCAAAAAATTCTGACTTAAAAAATCATTGAAAGAAATGGATGAAGAAAACAAGCTTAAAAAATAAATGTCAGACTGACAAACTAAGATGCAAGTGCTATGGAAATTGTTTTTACTAAAAGACAGCAGAACACAGCCTGGAGAAAAACAGCACAAAAATAACAATGGATTAAAGGACAAGCAAGAGAAATGCATATACATATAGAGTGTTTAGCATGTACAAGCCTGCTATTTTCTGTATAAAAAATGCAGTCAGTGCTAAAGAGCTGGTACAGACATTTCGTTTAGCTTTATCACGAAAAGTAAAACAACACAGATTTTGGACAGATGTTCTAAGTACATCTGAAGATGCAGCAGTTGTCTGAACATGTTTTTCCAGAGCAAAATTACCTGAATATGAACCATATGGATGGTTGTGAAGTGCTCCAAATGAATAACTCAACAAGGGTCTGCTATGAATCTCCAATTAGGTCCAGCACCGCATTCATTGTGTCCTGTGTGGAGATCAATACAGAAGCTGCTTTGGAACTACTATACTGAAAGCCTTCTTTCCCATCACAGGAGCAGTAACCAAACAAAACATGTTCTACTTCAATCCTTAGCTAGGTTTGGTCTGTTTGCTCGAGCTGCTGAAGGAGAATTTATTTATCAAGAGGGACAAAGTACATTAGCAGGTGTGTGTTGTGTTTCAGTTTTTCTGTATCCACATTAAGTAGTGAAGGAGCACCAGAGTCACAAAAACATCCACGTATGTGTGTTTTATTAAAAGATAAACTGATATCCTTAGCACAGATGACATCTATGAGGAGTCTGATGTTTCTTGGAAGCTTCTCATCCTCTCTTTTATACCTTCCTAAAATGTTGTTTACAGCACCATTATCCACTTCAAGTCTGCCAGACCCAGCAGTAGGTCCATGATGACAAGCTGTTTTTGCAATAAGCTGTTTTCACAAGACTAACATTTTATAAATATATCGAACATGTCACGCTAGAGGGGAAATGTGTATTATTTTGTGTACTGACATATCCCTTTCCATCTGATCTGATGGTGCAGCTTTAATAACATCCCATCTCTGGTTTATTAATATTTCATTTGAATGTAAGCATCATAAAGGCTTAAAAGAAACAACTTTACAATTTTGTCTTGTCTAGATCCTCCCTGTTTCACGTGCATGTTTTTTAAACTCCATACCCACACTTTGCAGTGTAAGTGTTGTATTGAAAATGGGTATTTTCAAGCCAACTAGATGCCTCAGAAGTTTTCTCAGACTTTTCTCAGACTCCTCCAGGGCTACAAAAATTTTTACAGGCTGTGTAGTACTCTCAACAACTGGCAAATTGACTTTGACATGTAATATTGGTCGAGTGAACCTTTAAGAGGAAAATCAGGGATAAAGAAGTCAGATCAATAAACAGCTTCTGTATTCGACCATGGCTCTATAAGGATCATCCTTAAAGAGTCAAGTGGTATCCATGCACATAAGCTTTGTTTTCTCTTTATCCCCAAACCTTAGCACATAAACCTGAAATGATCCTGCAAGGCTACATACCACTGGAAGTAAATTACTGACCATTTAAAATATTCCTTACAAGAGCAATAATACTGACATGGGTATTTGTTACTCTAATTAGATACAGCAGCTAGGCTCTATTACCGTACCTATAATCACAGTAAAAGATACAAAAAAAATCCACATAACCATGATTATTTATGTGCAGTGGTTACCAGACATATTGCAAAGTAGCTCCCCGGTTAACACAAGAAAAGCATTGTTTATATGCATTATTAGTGTAGCTAGAACATAAGACGAAACTGTTGTTTTATGAGTTTGCTGTTCACAAAATGATTTGAAGCATCTCTGACTTCAGATGGATAGCAGATGATCTAAAAGGAGCTGTTTATGCTTTATTTTCTAAAGTTTTACAGTTTTTTGGTTATCTACTGTCTAATGCATTTTGATATTCCTGCTGAAAACTGAGAGATATCATAGCATGATAGTCAGTTAGTTAAATGTTCTCTCAACCACTTCAAGCATTGCAGTTTCATAATGTTGTAGGTTTGCTCACTCCTTGATCTTGACAATGCATAACTCCAAAGAGAAACCACAAAAACTGCTATGAGAGTTTAGAGAAGGTGTCTACTCCTGCAGAAAGACACCCTAAAAGCTAATATCAATGGGGTTTAAAATTAAGAAATGGCAGTCCAAAGTCAAAGCCAGTGAAAGGAGCTTAACAGTGCTGACATTGTTGTCACTCATTCACAGAATGTACTTGCATCCCAGGCTTTGAAGGCACTTCACGGTCTCCCAAAATTAAAAAAAAATACTGGGATTGAGGCCCGACGTCACAGCATCAGCATGGCAGAAAGGAATCTTTGAAGAAGTCGTTTAAAGACATAGAAAAGGAAACATCAATCACATTAACATGAACATATTGCGTGCAAGTGCCTTCCTCCGGGTTCACTAGAATCACTTCAGTGGTCGATGCAAAGAACACAGGATGGAGAATTTTACTAACATCAAACGTGGTGCATTATTTACAATGTACAGTTTATGATTTCTTAGGTGTTCTATGTGTGCGTACTGTGCCGTGCATTTTGTGCAGGGAGCTGATCGTTAATGTGTATTGCCTGTCCATGATATCTCTATCCTCTCTGACTTAGGTGAGAGAATAGGTGACCTAGATAGAAGGAGAGTAATTTGCACCGTCCCTGCAAGTGCAAGATCGAGCCTGGTCTGTCAGGCAACGTGACGATGTTGCTGATAGATTCGGGATGGAGAGAGAGGTTTTGGTTTTATAGTGTATAGTTGTTTATCAAGTGTAGTAAGCTAGTAGAAACAGAATAGAGGCTTAGCAGTTACCATGAATGTCCTGGCAACTGCGGCATAAAGTAGCATACATTTACTGAAGTACTGTAGTACAATTTTGAGGTAATTCACATTTTATGTTAATTTATACTTGTACTCCACTACTTATACTTGAATACAAATTTGTACCGTAAATTATTTTTTCTTTTTTCCAAAAAAAGATAAATGTATTTATCTTGCAATCCTTTTGAAGGGGGCAACCCCTGGGTTGGGTACTACTAGACTATAAAGAACTAGCTCCACCTCAACCAGCTGCAACAGTAAAATACTGCTATTGCATCAGTAACAATCATAATGTAATACATAAAAATATATCTGTCACAGGGGCCATGTTTCTGCAGGAGTACTTTTACATTGGTACATTTTGTTTATAATACATACATACTAAAAAATGATATTAAATGCAGGACTTTCACTAGTAGTGGAGTTTTTTTTATTGCTGTATTGGTACTTTTACTTAAGTCAAGGATCTGAAGAGCTCTTCCACCACCGCCTACCAACCATTTCATGGAGGTCCCCAAAAAATTGCTTAAGCTAAATGAACACCAGAGAAGAACCAGTGTGACTGTAATGATGAGCAAAAGTGTCTTAACATGACATAGAAACTGTCCTCTCTTGTTTCTCTCTCCCCCAAAGTAAGTTGTGGTTGAAAGAGTCGACTCAGTTGACCTAAAAAAAACATCTGATTTTTAGTTAACTAGCCAGCAGGCTAATTTAACAAAGTAGTAAACAGAGATGCATGGAGGAAGTCTGGGCCTCGCCTGTCAGAATTTGGCTCTGGGCCTTGTCGTTTTTTTTCTTTTTTAAAATAAAATAATTAGGGCTGCTGCTTTTAAGTTGATGATCTGTCTCAGAATCCCCATTTGAATCATCAGTTTCAATCATCACATTCATATTTTCAGTCTCCCTGCAAAAGTACATGATAAAAGCTTTTACTGACAGCACAGGAAGAACAGTAACAACTCCATGCACTGGCTGATCCTTTGTTATCTGAACTACTCCATCATGTGTTATCAGGCTACATAGTTTTGTCGTCACTCAAAAGGAAGCTAATGCCTCATTAAAGCCTCAATTTTGAATGCACTTTGTCTTTTATTAAGCTGTACTATTGTTTGCAGCAATGCAATTTCAAGCAAAGAAAAGTTCCCTAGACAGTGTGTAGGTTTGCTTGGGGACAGCCTAGCTGTATACCCTATGCAGCTAGTGATATTTTTAGATCCTGTGAAACAATCAACAGCTTCAAAACAGCTCCAAAATGGATCATGTGGTGAGATCTTTTCCCACCTACACTTATGACTACTGTTTCCTAGGCCAAGAATGAACTTGCAGTCTCAATCTTAAATCCAACGTGGACAAGCCATTTTGTCAAGCTGGTTAAGTATGTTTTGGAACATCCATGCTAGTTTGTCAGCCCCTAGCTATAACAAAGCTGAACCAGTATTAGTAGTAGCATGAGCCCATGTGTTCAAAAATGGGGCATTGATAACTTTTGGCCAATAAGCTATTATCACAGAGCCGATCAGTAACAGTGACGTAAAAATGTAAAAAAATAGCTCAAAAATTTGTTTTAAATGAAACAGCCAATCACACCCAAGGTTAGTGCAGTGCTTTAAAATGTAGTGGATGCTGAATTTTCTGTTGCTGTGACAACGCTCCAGGGCAAGTGAACCTATCAGAAACAGCATCTGAATTCCCTTTTTCAAAGGTATTTGGCTCATCATTACTAGACTTTGTCTGCAAACCTGTTGACCCGAGCAGTCTGCAAAATTTCAGCTATAGTCAGAGCTGGGGAAAAACAGAATTACAGTTTATGTCTTCCTTGCAGAGTCAGTGGAAAGGGTTAAAAGAAAAATAATATGCTGGGTTTTTTTGTTGAGCTGAATCTCAGAATGAACTACAAGTTGACCTGCAGTTGCACCCTCCTCTGCCATAGGCCTGAAAACAAACTTTGTCCTAGGTATAGTATGTTCCCACTGGAACACATGCCTTCATACCTTCACTGAAACTCACAGAGAGCGGGGTTTAGCATGAAAATCTTTAACATTAGATCTGGGTTATTGCCTCTGTACTTGTTTTAGCTGTGACAGTGAAAGGCTACGTTCAGGCTGCAGGCCTTATTGCTCAATTCTGATGTTTTTCCCAGATCGGATTTTTTTGTTTGACAGTTCACACTGTTGTTTAAATGTAGCCCATATCAGACTCCAATGTGAATTGTCAGTGGCCTGAAAGTGACCTGCATGCACAGAAGAATAACATGATGTCACATGCACTGTTGCAGCTACAGAAGTAAACATGGAGCAATAGAGGTTAGCTCCAGGTAACTTACGGGAGACTCCTGTTTTCATTGTCCTCTGACGGGTCACATTTCTCCCAAATTATGACAAGTGTTCTCAACTTTCCATCCTTTTCATTACGGTTTCTGGCGCTGTATAACGCAACTGCCCCACAACTCACTACCTCCCTCTCTCTCTCTTTCCCACACTGTTTCCGCTTGAACAAATAGCATGCACAAAAGAGCCAATCCACACTCTGAATGTAGCCTATGTCCAACACTGGCTACATTCAGACTTTAGGCCAAAATGACCCAAATCCGATTTTGCCCCTTGCTCGTCTTACCGTGTGGTTCTTCTTTATAGTCATTCAGATAACATCAAAGACAAAGATGGTGGTGTGATTACTTTGTTTTTTAGATTCACAGGTTGGTGCTGGAGTCTGATGCAGTAAGGTGGCCTTGCATAATAAGTCAGGGAGAGAGTGGAGCTAGACTCTGGGGAATGTTATTAACTCTCACCTAAGCCATTACAGAAAAATTATTTCTCAATTTACTTTGCGGGGAAGCTTTGAAAGAGAGCCTGTTTCTGGGAGTGGTTCCAACATAAACCTCCTAAAAATGTAGATGCGCCACTCCCTCTGAGAACTATCCAGACATTATTTACACAAGCAAGCAATTAGCTCATTGCAACCTACAACTTGATATGTGACTGCTTTTGGTGTGTTTGTGCATGTTCTGTCATGTGGGTCAATAAGAATCTACAGAAGAAAAATGAGGCGTGTGGTGGAGTGGGTTTAAGTGTTAGCACATAAAGTCTGTCTTGTGGCAGAAAATGGGGACTGCATGCTAATCAGTCACTGTCTTTTTCAGAAATACCTTCACTCTTTAGTCTCTCAGTATGACTATGACACTGGACCCTGCTGCAGAATTAGTAGAGGTTGTAGCAGTAATAAAGTACTGTAATCGTAGTAGTAGTAGCAATAGAAGTAGCTTGAGGGATAGCAGAAGATGCAGTTGCACAACTTGCACCACTGTAGTTAGTTAATAGTAATTATAATGGTAGTTGTTGTAGTAGAATTTATTTTAATACTACTACTATTAGTATTTAGATGTAGAGCAGTAAAAAATAGCAGTAGTAGTTGTAATAAAAGTGGCAGTTTTAATCAAGTCAAGTAGATTTAGTTAGAAGACCATAGTACCATAGTAGTATCACAGTAGTGATAGTAGGTTATCCCACAATAATTTACCTCCCTCCTCCAAAATGTCTCAATATATTACGTTATATCACATAAGCACGAAAACCTTGCCCTGTGCAGTTTTAATTAGAGAACCTTTCACACTGCACAGTACAGTGAAGGCTTATGAAGGAATGTGTGATGTATTCTCAAGTTTCTTTTCTTGTACAGATGATCAGTGTACTATGAATAGAATCTGCTAAGTTCTGAGGTGTACTTGGTTACTGTTCACTGCCTTCTTGACTCATATCAGTACTCATACTGAACGTGTGTAACGGTCTGGAATTTATGCTAAAAAGGTAACAGCCCCAAATGCTGACGCTTGTATTTTTATTCAGTTCAATTTAGTTTTATTTATATAGCACAAATTCATAAAAGTTGCACTTTTCATGTATTTACTCTTGTCTTGCTAAGGATTTTTTATTTTGTATAACATGTATAGTCCATAACTACAGGTATCCTTAGGTGTATATATGCGTGCAAATCTGGTGCGAATGCATATGTTGTTGTAGGTAATCTGACTGACACGCGTTGCGGTTTTTCATTTTCGGCAGGTGCCAAATGTCAAGAATGGCAAACCACACACACACTTCCTCTCTGAACAGGGTGTGTGCGTGTGTGAGTTCTGAAACTACATTGAGTAATCTGTGTCTATGTCAGTTTCAATTACTGACGGGCTCTTTTTCCCCCAAGTCAAAATAACTATTTAAATTACTGTGTTTTGTCAGTTCTTGATTTAAATCTGTCATTGAGGCAATGCAACTATGGCTCATTTGATTGTATTTTAATAGCACAAACAGCAATGAAATATTTACTACAAAGGGAGCCATTTCACATGAGCCTTCTATTTTCTCAAGGGCTTTCTGTACTGACACATATTGTCATGAATAGAGATGGTTGCAATGTTGGCTCATGGCAACAAGAGAGTACCTGCAGCAGTAATAAAATGTCTCATTTTTTATTCTTTCCTGTGTACATTTCTTCTTAGACAGCACATATATATTGTATTTAAGCCATCATATCTGAGAGGGGAGGCATTTTTAACTGAGATTTGAGTTTCTAAGTGATGCTGACAGCATTTGATTGCATCTCATGCCTTGATGCTTCACAGCTGTAATCAGAGTAGCGAATGCAATCTGCTACATAATATGCATACTGTTTTTGTGCTGTGTGCGTGGTGTTTAAGGGGAGAAGGATGGGGATCATGTACAGGTTTAGGGTTGTTTGGGTTGATTGTAGGTTGTAATGGACATCTTGTTTTCTCCTCAGGGTTTGCAGGTGAAGGCAGATTATGTCCCTCTGCTGCAGTCACTGGCCACATATGGATGGAGGCTCACCTGTGTGCTGCCAACTCCTGTAATCAAGACTAACAGGTAATGACCCTAATCTGACTATTAAAGGTACATTAAGTGTTTTTATGACCTCTGTTGACCTCTGTTGGTAGCCAACAGTAATTGCAAGAACAGCAACTCCAAGCCTTAGTGTTACTTTTTACCAATTAACAAGTCCTAAAAGAAGTATTTGGAACACACATGTGAGCTCCATTTCTCTAATTATGTGACTTTTAAAACTAATTAGCTACACCACTGATGATTTATGTTTATTGATCATGATGAATAATGCCAGATCCTTTACCAGAGTAAAAGGAGTAATGACTCAATATGAAATATAATAAAGTCCTATGAAAAGTAATAGTACTAATTTTTGTATTAATGGAAAAGTATTTATTAGATGATCCTAAGATGCATTAAGATGTAAGCAGCATTTCAATGTTGCAGCTGGTTTAGGTGGAGCTGATTGTTTTTTTATGACAATTTTACATCTTACTGTAAGTATGATACTTCAGTAAATCTACTTTATTTTGATCCTGCTGCTGAATCATTTAAAATCCCACTGGATTATCCCAAGAATGCATAATCACCAAGCTTGAAACAATACTCTTTTTCTTAGTTCGTAAAATAAGTTGACATTTGGGAGATACACCATCTTCACAAGATAATTATGAAGTAGCTTTTTGTCACTAACCTGAAATAACTGCTCTGTGTTACTGCAGAATACACATACATAATATATTTTTTTTGTTCTGCCAAAAGTTTTGTGAATACAAATGAAAATTGAAAATGTCACTAGGGCCATCTTCTAGTTTTGTTCTGAGGAAGAAACTCTTGAGTGCACTCAAGTCCTATAAAAAAGTTTCTTGTTCTCTTCTTATTGTACAACTTAAAATCCAAATATATTATAAACATGCATCAGGCACTACCTACTGTATATGCTACACTATTCCTGTGAAAACTGGAACACAGCATAGATTATAACAGCCCTCCATGTCTGTTCAAGTTATTGTTCATAGAAATATGACAGCTTTTATAAAATACTGACCTAAATCTATTCCAATTTAGGCTGAGCTTTGATCCATGCAGCAGCTCTGACTTTTGGTGGAAAATCTCTTCACAGAAATGTAACGGCTCCTCAGCTAAGCCTGTGCTGAGTCATCACTCATGGTTGCTATATGAGTGTACATCCGCTTATGGTCAAAGGTCTTGCATGTTCAGCCAGAAGAGCTTCACTTAAAAACAGAAGTTTTTCTTCAACATGCTGATAAGGTAGTATACCAGTCAAATGTTTCACTCCAGTATGGTTGAGTAAGGCTGTCTTTAAACCTGCCTTAGAAACCACTCATGTAGGTGTTTAAGAAAATAGTAAAATTTTTTAAAGACCCTCACTGTCTAACTGAGGAGTTTTTAAATGCAGTCAGACATGTTACACACTAATAATGGTAAGATCATTTTTGGGCCACTATGTGTCACCAGAAAAGCTTTAATAGTATTTTCTTTTACAAGTCTCTGAAACTTTACTGCATGATGGAACACTATTCCAAAAGATATTCTCTCATTTGGTGTTTTGATGATGGTAGTGGAGAGCACATCGGTCCAAAAATACACATAGGTGTTCAGTTGGTTTGAGATCTGGTGACTGCGAAGGCCATAGCATATGACTCTCATACTCGTCAAACCATTCAGTGATACCTCAGATGGGGACATTGTCATCTTTGAAGGGACCACTCTCAAGGTGATTTGTGGAGACCCTTTCCTTAATGGAGACCCAAAGTGGACCCAAACCATGCCAGCAAAATGCCCCCCGACAATCTAATAGAGCCACCGGATCCCCTCACTCTAGTGGTCACGCACACACCACACATGCACTCTCCCACTTGTCAGAAATGTGGTGAAGGATGACTGGTGAGACTGTATTACGTTTTTCCTCCTTTATCTCTGTAGACCAGTGCCTATGGTTTTTGCTGAACTCTCAAATGTGCATTCACCTTCATCACGAGGGATTTATGCATTGTAACACTACTAATAATATCCCTCTCTGTGTAATTGTCGACAGACTGTTCTTGCTGACATAGACTGATCATGTCCTGCACTGACATTCTCAGTCACCTGAAGAAGAGTTGCTGTTCTATTTAATGATGTCTTTCCCATTGATCTAAATGTCACTTCAGTCACTGTTCCTATTAAAACACTAGTCAGTTGAGCAGTTTTTGTGACTGAAGCTCCTGCAATCCATACCCCAACAAGTCACTTAGATCTTTTCCTCTTGCTATCTAGATACAAAATCAGAATCAACTGCATCTGCTCAGCATTTTTATACATCCCTCAGAACATGATTGGATATTAATTGCTTAATTGTACCATTGTACCATGCAGTCCACCTGTGTAGAAGCATTTGCATTTGTTATGTTTCTCCCCTCATTTATTCAGAGTTCTTTTTCTATTACCCATGAAATATATACAACATAAAGATAAAAAACAACATAAAAAAATATAGACATATGGGTAACAATTAAAAAACATATATATAAATATACATATAGGAATTAGCATAAATAAGAGTTATATTAGTAGAGTAACAAGAAAACTTGATTCACTAAAGCACAAACTAGCTATCATATTAGTTACTTCGTCCTTACTAGGTAGAAATAAAGTATCACATTTAGTCTCCATATGAAGTACAAGCCAGTAATTACAACAGTAACAGTCACTTGGAGTTGTATTAGTAACATGTTAGCCAGAGACAGCTAATGGTTACCTTGGTTAGCAGTAATCTGATCGCAGATATCATGTATCACCTGCAGATAATGTACCAACAGGGGCATTTGCGTTGCAGATACCTTTTAATATTTGACTCTATCTCTAATACTCACATGCCCATACATACACTGAAAGGGTAATTGATACTGGACTATAAAGAGATCGCTCGTACAGTTAAAGCAATTTCAATGTAAGTGATGGGAGACATAATTCGTTCAGTTCGGACCCAACTCTTGGGAGTCAGCAAGACACATTGTGCGGTGAAGCACAAGAAGGAAATCACTATAAAATTAATAATATGTTTATTTAAGTATATTATATTTAAATATATTAATATTAAGTAAATATTATATTAAGAAAATGTTTCCCTCATCACTATGAAATCACTTCAGCAAGGGATCTCTTCAGACAAGAAGAATGATTACAGCAACCAGTGACAATTTAAATGTACGTACGGGCATTTAAGTAAGATTGATGTTAAAAAAAAGTTAAACTATTTTTTAATATAATGTAGACCTACTGTCATACTAATGAAGAGTGCATTAGAGTATTTCCATCAGTATACTGACCAGTTGTTTGCTCTGCCCCCGCCTCAGCTGGTCATGTTTGCTGCTCTTTCACTGCATAGCTGATTAATTACACCTCTATTTTCATCCTTAGTTTTTTTCTACATTCCCTCCCTCTCTCCTCTTTCAAAATGCCACAGCACAACAGCACAACATGGCTAATTAATCAGAGTCGGCCTAGATACAGTACAAGATGGAGCTCATTTCTCTCCCTGCCTTGAAAACACTTTGCACGCCAAAATAATGGTTGATGATCTATTTCAGATTAGCAATACTCATTACACTTGTTTTTGTGGTGTTGGCTCCTCCATTTTTAAATAGCAAATTTGCAAATGTACGCTTTTTGTTGTCTGAGGGTTTGCAAACTGCACTTCATCTGGAGGGGTCGGATAAGTGTCAGTGATCTCAGCAGTGTCTGAAATTAATGCTAACTGGTGCTCAGCAGCTTCTCCACACAACATTAATTCATGTAGTTGTCTCAGAGAATGCATTCATGTTCGCCACATTCAATTAATGTAGATGGTAATTACGTATTAGAGCCATTAACTACAGTAAATGTGAATTTCTCTACGACTGACATACAACAAGGATTGCATTTGCATTTTGGGGTGCAGCATTTGGTGTGTCTGTTTCTTTTATTTCAAGTGGCAGCTTGCAGCAGAGGCGTGCACTAGACTTTTCCCTAAATGAAACTGCCGTCGGGTACGTTCACCCAGAAATTGACACATTTCTGTCCTATATGGCTTCAAGTTATAATAGTGCAGCTGACACAGACATTGAAGAGTAGGTTCAGTAAAGGCCTGTAATTTTCTAAGCCATCGACTCCTTTCTGGCTTAATGGGCTGGGGCTTTTGCTGGGAACTCTGGTTAGTTTTCAGCTTTGATTCACCAGGAAGCCATCCAGCATCCTTGACAGCCTAGAAAATAACATATGGATAAATGGTGGAAGGAAGAAGATAATGGAAAAAGAAGTTGTGGTGGGCTTTGAATGGTTTAGATAGTAAGCCTTCAGCTGGATGAGTCTCAAGTCCATTTGATGTTGAGAAAGGGAAGATTTGTGGCAGGCTTTTAGGGTTCTGCAGCGATCATAAACCTGCCATCTTTCCTTATGTGTAAGGTTGAGCAGGCAGCTTAACTTTTAGACAGCATCTAGCCCTTGTGTGTATATGTGTGCATGTATTATTGAACTTGTGTCAGATAGCAGCACAAGACAACATATAGTCTTTTAAGCCATGTCCAATAATAGCAAAAGATAAATAGAAAGAATAAAACAGAAACAAGCAATAAAACTCACTAATGTGGCTGTCAGAAGAGATAAAAGCAGAGAGGTGAAACTGAGCTAGTTAGTGAGAGCACACTGGACTATGAAACGGGCTGTGCATGACAAAGATGAGCAGAAGGAGTGTGTGCGAGCGTGAGAGACAGGAAGCCCACTCAGAAATGAATCTGCATTTCCTGCCACGATTAATCTGTCAGTGCCAGATTATCCTTAACAGAAAACAGGAGTGTGACATGTGCAGGGGATGGAGGATTTGGGAAAAAAACAAGAAATACATGTTCTGAGAAGCTGTTCACAAGTTGCACACAGAATTTAGACAAACTTCAAAATCTGCCTCCTTGCATGTCAAATATCAGTGTCCTTGCAAGACTCAAGGGGGAAAGAGGGGAAATGCAACTGATAGATGGCAGTAGTAAAGGGTTTGGGCCTTAAATTGTCAGATAAGACTGTGAAGCATGAGCAGAGGCCAGCAATAATTCACTATCTTGATGGAAGGTCAGAAAGAGTGTGGATCAATCTGTGTTATCCTAGGATTTAACTAAAATGAATGATACATATTTATCATAGTTATGCAGCACTTTTTCAAGTAAAAGGCAAAAGTAAACAAAAAATTTGATTAAATCTGTCAGCATTTGTAATATTGTTTCTAAATTAAATTTAAATATTCACATGCAAGCATTCATTCTTACTGTATTATTAATGATTTCTAAATAAATTTGTTCTAAAAAAGTAAAAGTGTTTGAAGAAATAAAATGATCTCAGAGTCTTGTTGAATTTCCAACATTTTTAGCTGATTTCCTCTCCTCTTTCCCTTTCTCTCTCTGTCCTTATTTTTCAGTGATGGAAGTCTGTCCACCAAACAGATTGTTTTTCTGCAGAGACCCATCTTGGGCCGAAAGAGGAGGGAATCCAAGGTACATGACCTCACATTCCTCTCTATATTTCTTGGCTAATGTGGGGTCTCCCACCAGTCATGCTGTCACATGCTCACCATATATCCAAGGCCAACATCACCTTTTGCCACCTCCGATTCCGCAGCTGTTTTTGTTTCTAATAGCCAAACGCACGCAGCTCTGGACAAATGTGAACAGACTCTCTGTTTGAGATATCAGGAATTCTTCAAAAACAGACAAATGTATTGTTTGGGGAAGCAGCGTTGGTAATTTTTTCTTGCCAACCCTGAATAGTGGTGATAACCTCTAAAGCTAACCTTTGTCCGCAGTGGAATGAATCCATGTTGATGCTTTCTGTGACCTGAATTTAAACCGTCATCACAACAACAAATTTAATAGACCCTAAGACTCAGGGAATTGCTAGCGTTAACAAGATTTTCTTGCCAGTTTCTTTGCAGTTGATCTCAGTTCTCTATATCTCATCAGCGTGTAGAACCCAGCACAAGTTGTTCAAGTAATTGAGGACATACTGCATAAATCTTTTGCCTGTTTGTTTGGTCGGACTGCAGGCCTTGAGGCATCAATATCTCCCCTCAAAATTGCCTCAATTTCCTTTATCAATGAGACTAATTTAAACCTTCTTATCCTAGTGCAATATTAGATCCGTTATCCACTCTTTATTACGTCTGTGTGCACTGCTTTGTGCCCAAAAGCATTTTTAAGAGTTACAATGCATTCCACTAACATGCTAATGTAAACTTCAAATGTTTCAGAAATTGATCTTCAAACCCCGCAGTAAGTCCAACAAGAACTGCATCAAAGATGCAGCAAAGAACAAGAAGAAGAAAAAAACAAAAAATGAGAAGGATGTAGAGGATCCTAAGATTCTTGACGACAAAGACATGGCTGAGAAAGAGGAAGACACGAATAGGGATGAAAGGGTGAACGCAACAGATGTAGAGGCAAGAGAAAGTGAGCCATCGAAAGAAAGGGAGGTGAGGTATGATGAAGACAGAAAGATTGATGATGGAATTGAAATCGGCATAGAGGCGGTTGAAAAGAAAGATGGAGGAGCAGAGGCAAAAGACACAGGAGCAGAAAACGGCACAGAAGAAGAGGGAGAAGAAGAGATAGCACTGGACGGAGAGGGATCACAAGAGAACGGAGAGCCTTTAGAAAACGGTGAGGACCAGGAAGTGATGGAAATCATTGCAACTGTCGAAACACATAGCAAGACCAAAGAGGAGGAGGACGAAGCGGTAGCAGAAGTTGAAGCAGTGATTGAAAATGGGGTCGAGACAGATGGGGAGAAAGATGAGGGTGAAGAGAACGCAATCAAAGGCAAGACAGAAGAACCAGCAGGTGCGGAGGTCATTGCCAAGGAGATTGTGGCAAATTTACAGACCACACCGACTAATCAAAGCCCAGAGGACACTCAAGAGTAGTAGTCCTAAATAGTAAAAGTCAAGGTTTTTCCCTGCCCTACCTCTCAAATTCTCCATCTTAAGAACTGGTTCACAGTGTTGTCCCTGGTCAAAATTAAAGGGGGCTTCGATCCCTAGCGCTGCAGCATTCTCCAAACCTACCATCCTTCATAGACAATTCCCCCGTCACCCTCCGCAGTATAGATAAAGAACAATTTCATGTAACTGCAGACATCATCCCTCCTGTATTACCACACATACTGAATGCATATATCCAAAACAGGAGATGTTGGTGCAGGATATTCAATGTGGATACACTGAAACGGCTTGATGAGGATCAACAGGGAGTTGAATAGAATCATCCCTTGATCTGATTGGGCGCATATTTCCTTTACTTAAAGATGGGGTATGCGATTCTGGAGAGATCCACTATCATGACATATATCATGATACAGAGTCAGCAACGACAAAGTAATGTCACTAACATTAGCTAGGTTGTGGGTTAGCAAAGTGTCACCACAGTTGCTTCTGCCATGCTAACATGCAGAGGATGAGACAGTTTCCCAGAGCCGGCACACCAGCTCCAGACAGCGATACCCACAACACTCCTATAGCTAACATCACAACAACAGCCTACCTTGGCGTAATACTAATACCGATAAGTATGCTGGATGTCCAAAGTAATTTAATGTTAATGAAATAGTTTATAATGTGGCTCAGTCCTGACCACTTTGTTTGTATTCCATTTACAGAGCCAAGGATGTGTACAAATAGAGCAGACAGCTGAGGCGATATTCGCTGGATTTGACAACAAACAAACAAACAAAAAAAACGTGTATTGGATTACAATCGCATACCCCACCTTTAACCTTCAAAAATTTAAAGTCCTGGTCACAACAGAAATTTGAAATGGCAAAATTTTAAAGCAAAATCTATTTTCTTTTTAATGGTTTTGCAGAGATTAGGAGGTTAGCATTTGGGGAAGTTTGACACACAAATTTGCACCATTGACCAATAGCACACCATCTTGATTGTGTTGAACTTTCAGGGAACAGAGACTCAGAGAGTCAAAATAGAAAAAGATATATATAAGCTCATAGATGCTTAGTTGTGTTGCACTATCCACTTGTATTTAACCTCTGTCAGAGTATAAACTGCTCTACAAAAGAGGACAATTATGAGACAGAAGTTGATGCTACATATCTTTTGAATAACTGAACTTGTTATCCCATTAGCGACTGAGAGTGCAGAGAAAATAGAAATAAAGCTACCAGTGCTATTGAGATCGACTTATAGTAGCGTTTAGCGGTTAGCTCACCAGATAAAGCAGCTAACCAACTAGTCTTGCAAATATGCCCTAGGTCACCAAGCCTCTTGAAGCTCACATTTTGCAAAACCACTTTCTGGTGTGACCAGGCCTTTAGGCAAGCGAGGAGCGATCCAGGATTCTCACTGCAATGTAGCGCAGACTTTGACGTCAACTTTCAACCTGTCAAATTAGGGTTGATTAGATAAACTGAAAGAACAGCAGTGATATTTTTAATCGTGATGCAGCAAATAAGATTTATGAAACTTAGCAGTCCTAAGTCCTAATAGATTAACCCAAATATAGCACCTGTTAAAAGGTGTGCTGTCACCTGAGAGTTGAGTAGCTTTTTTAGTTTGTGAAGCGGAGAAAAGAAAGTTAGCTAGAAAATCGAAGAGGCAGAATCTTGACAGGACATAGGCATCCTCATCCATATAACTGACAATGTAAAGGCAGGCATGCTCAAAAAAGGGTCTCAGGTGATCACAGAATGTATCACCATTTCCTGTTCCCTCGTTCTGTGCACCACAGCAAGTTGGGATGTAGAGGGAACTTGGAGGAGAAAGCTGGTAGAGGTGATGGGAAAGGCGTTTGTTGCGACAGGCAATCCAAAGTAGGGTGAAGAGATAATTGTTTACGCTGAGCTCTAAGCCGTCAAGTGCTTCAAAGAGAGCCGATAATCACTCTTTGGTGTGGTGTGCTAAGCTCACCTTGCATACAGAATGTTCCATATTCATAGCCAAGTTAGATAAGGATGTGAAATTCAGCTGAATGTTTGCAGCTCGGGGGCAACTCGTGTTGAGATGCACCTAGTTAGCTTTTACATAGAGGAATGAGGATTTATTTCTGTGCAAAGTTGCATTTTTAATTACATTTCCAGTCAATGGCCACAAACAAAAGCACTTGCCAGTGTGGAAACAAGGTTAAGCTGTGTGGTCAGTGCCAAGCTTTGTTGTTTACTGAGACCAAAACTGAAGAGAGAGAGGGAGAAACTGAGACAAAGAAAGAAGTTGAGAGCAAAAGAGACCACATAGTATTTGAGAGACGTATAAAAGAAATGAATAGGCTCATTTAAAGTAACAGCATGGCATCCCACATTCCCCCTTGAGATTTCCTTAATTATTTTACCTCCAAGTCTTTAAGCACCTCTTACCAGACATGATTTCTGACAATAACCAAGTCATAATGTGCTGTTTCATTGCATCATGTAGCTTTCCATTTTAAAAGGTAAGTGGGGGGACAAGAAGGGGAAGGAGGAAGGTGGCAACATTCACAGTGTAGAGCTCTCATTAGTGCATTAATGGATTTTGTCAGTGGGGTGTCTGTCAGGAATCATGAATTTATAATGGGGGTCACTTATTGGGGGAGGTATTGACAGCATAACACCTCAACATGTCAAGCAAATAGCCTTCAGATTTAATGGTGATGTCAGGGGGAATCATTTGCACTGAGGAGGAATAGTTTAGGTTAAAAATTTAGCAAGGAAATTACACATACTTCATAAAATATGTCAGCAAACCTATTTATTAAAATATTTGCATTTGGTTAATCAAGAACTTAAAACAACCTACTATCTTGCTTTTATACAGACTATAATTTGTCATAATTTGGACGTTTTGTTTTATGTGAATAGTTCTTGGTCAAGAAAAAAGTCTACTTTTTGATGAAAATTACACCCATTGATGACTATGCTAAATAAGTGCTCTCCTTAAATAATACACCCGCCGCTGAGATTTCCTTCACTGTAAAATGGCAAGTGTTTTGTGTAGAGTAGAATATAAAAACTGTGACCAGCTTAGCCTTATTACTATACTGTAAATGGCCCACGATCTGCTTTTAGAAATGTCTTATAGAGGCACAATGGTGATTTAAGTGTTATATGTTTGTTATAGTCAAACAGGAAAGTTTTGATACAGTCAGTGTTGGTATTTTGAAGCTGTTGTTCCCTGTTTTATTACTGGAATTCAGAGTCAAGGGAGTTCAAGTGTTTGTCCATATGAAGGTAATATGTTTTGCATTTATTTTCAAGATGATAAGAACTTTTTTATTATTGTGAATGTTCTGTTTTTGAGTCAAGAGATTTTATGGTGACTTTGTGTTGCCTCTGTTGTTCCGCTAAAGCTTGCTGAAATGTATTTCTGACTGACGCTTCAAGCTACCTCCCGAGGGATGATGTTGGTTTTAAACTGAGCGGTCGCCGCTTGTGTGACCCCCTGAAACATATGCTCCTTGTCCTCTTGACCTTCACTATGACGAAGCCCAGACCTGTGAGCATGAGGTCATGGCTAATGGCAGACAAGGTCAGGGATCATATATGAGCCAGAATGGATTTTCCACAGCTGTACACAGGAGTGCACGAGCACATGACAAATAACCACTCTTATATTTAATTAAAATAAGAAGTCATATCATAACATTGTCTGTGGTATTTTTAATTTCATTTTCTCAGCTGCTTTTGGCTTCCAGCTGTTTGAGCTTTAATAAGCACCTATTGTATTCAAGACATATTTTATGCTGCCTCTTGCATCAGAGGTGCTGGGGAGCAAACAAGACTCAGCTGTCACTTTCACATGTTTGTCAGAATTTGACAGATGAATTATGAAAGGCAATACCAAAAGACCAGATCATTATGAATATTTGAGAAATTTCCCCACTGAATCCAATCAATTTATTTTGTCAGATTTAATCAATTTCTTCATTATCCCCAGTGTCGAGATAACACATTTAAACTGTCATATATCTGTTTGAGGACTATGAATTTATTTCAGTATTTTTTTCTTTCTCAGTTTTTTCTTTTAAATCTGAAACTGTGACATTTATTCCCCTTTGGCGTCATGTGAAATTGGACAGATCATATTCTGCTTAATATAGAAGAGTACAATTCGGAAAATCAGTAAAACGTCAAGATGATCTCATGTGCCATGAATGTTTTTCAACTCCCACTACATCCCGGTCGGACAGCTACAAACATGGATAATTGTAACCTTGACAAAAGTCATAACTGGCCCTGCATCCGTCCTACCTGAGGCCAAGGCCTTCTGGGACCATCTTTTCCTTTTAAGGGCTGATTGGTTGCAGTGCAGTCTAACCTCTGTCATGAGTACACTCCAGGGACTGTGGGTAATTGTGATTTTTTTGTCTGGTATTAAATAAGAAAAACACAGACTGGGAGAGAAAAGCAAGCCATGATCTGACACTTCATCAGTTAAATGATGCTGACCCATGTAAACGTAGCCGGCTGTGAAAAGGACACCTTTGAATAATGTTAGATTAAATATACATTTGCAGTCCTCTACCCATTTGTGTAAAAAAAAAAGTAATATACAGTTTCCTGTATTATATCAGCATAATTGTCTCTGAGCCTCAATAGTGGCGCTGGTGCAATAGTTCTTGGTAATGCTGTAAAAAAAAAAAAAAAAAACAACAAAAAAAATAAATGTAATGGTTCATTTCCTGTGTGCTACTATGATGTGAAATGGGCAGAGTAGAAATGACAGAACATGATACAGTAGGATGCAGTCATTTTTTTCTATGTTGTCACTTCAGCTTGCTCACAGCCTCTGGAAAATGTATTCTTAGGTTTTTGTCTCTGCTCTGATGTTAGTTTTTTTATCACCTCAGCTGCCATCTTGAATGTTGAGTATCTTTGATCATGTGCTGATGTCACTTGCATAGCAGTGTTTGCTATCGAGGAAGAAAAAGTATTCTGAGTATGTCCACATTCCTATTGTTCATGACATCTGTACAATTTGTATATTATAAAATGATTTATATTTAATGTGTACATGTGTCCTTGCTTCTTTTGTGTCAAAGGAAATGAAGTGCCTGTTTATTGAGGAGGTTGCTATTAAAAGTAACTGATGCTCAAGTGCAATGCTTTTTCAGGAATTTTTTTTTTCTAGATTTGAGTCAAGAACTCATTAATACTGTTTAATTTTTCCAGTTGGAGAAGATGCATACCTAAAGAAATCAGGGACTGCAGGAGATACTAAAGTTGAGTCTGAGAGTCCAAGTGCGAGATAATTTTGAAAACTCAAAGAAAAAAGTAACATAACAACACATTCTTGCAAGATAAATCAGTAATATTATCTTTACACACATTTGCTTATAGAACTACACCTCTGAAATGATGATGCTTAGTTGCTACATAGCAACATCACACAAAATAAGCATAACTTTTACATTATATCAAAGGTTCAGTGTGTGTGTTAGGAGGATCTATTGACAGAAATGCAATATAATAATAATAATTGATAATGTTTCCAGTGGTGGATAAAAACCTAACAATGAACTGTTGTGTTTTATTTGCTTAGTATGAGCAATTTCTATCTACATACATCGCGGCTCTTCTTACATAGACGTCGCCATGTTGTAGCTCCATGTTTCTACATTAGCCCAAACGGCTCTACAGAGCGAATTTTGTTACTACGTTGATGTTGATGTTGATGTTACTACTATGTACGAAGAAGAAGAACATGTAACGTTAGTAGTAGTACTAGTAGTTGACTGGTTTATTAGAAGTAAGAAAAAAAGAAATTTGGACAAAAAAGGCCCACTGGTATTATTAAGCGCAAGAGCTGACAGAGCTTGTCTGCCAACCAGCTTCTCCTACGGGCTTGAAAAGGGAGGAGGTAGCTGTGACTGATGGTGCATTCAAGTGGTGTCAGAATAATCAGAATACAGATTTGTGTATTACCTACAGCCTTACCTGCAACCTTGAGAATCAGCAGACACAATAGTTAGTGCTCCAGCTGTCTTTGTTATTAACCAGTAAAGACAAGTTCTTTGAAATTTTGTGTTCCAGTTCTACAGTCCATACTGCCCTTGGAGACACACAGAAACTAACTGAAAGATGAAATGACAACTTCAGTCCACTGAACACAGTGAAAAGACAAGGAAGCAGAAAGCAGCAGGGAAATGAGACCCAAATCACTCTTTTCTCTGAGAAGAGAACTCATTTTTTTGTCTGCTCCATCTGTTAGTACCTTCATTACTGTGGAAACCTTAGAATCGATCGAGTTTATAGTTATTACACCCTAACACTAACAGTACCATTAATTTCACCCTTACATCACAACAATGCCATTCAGCCCCAAACCTGTCCCTCATGCATCAATATTTCACATAAAAACCAAGGCCAGCACCCATGATAATAACCATATGTTGTTCATGAACAGAAGTATATTTACAGTTAAGCCAACACAGCAGATGTGATCGATCATGAGCTTGGAGCCCAAAGAAGCTTAAGGTTATTAAGAGGGGGGCTTTGCCTTCAACCAAAACCGAAAACACCATACCCATTCAGTTCCCTACAGGAAGTGTTAATGGCTTTTGAGGTGGATTGGGGACTGCTGGCGAGCCACTAAGCTGGTCAGAAACACAGTGAGCCCGTGGTTTGGATATTACACTTATGACCCAGGGCGTTGTGTCCTAGAGGTTCCACTATGGTACCCAGAGGTATTGCTACACAGCAACTTGCTGAGAGCAGCATGTTTTGAATAGTGAAGTTCCATTTGTGAGTCAAAAAAATGTTGCTTTCATGATTGCCATACAAGATGCTATAACAGCAATCAGGACATATTGACGTTGATTTAATGCAGATTTTAGGCCTTCGTGGATGAGGGCTTCTGAGGTTAACTAAGAGTTGGGGCTCCATGGGTATGCCAAGTTTTCAATAATGAATTGATTAATCCAGATTTCAGTACACCCATAAAATTAGTCTAAAATGTTTACACTGTATGTGTCCTGACATGAGAGTCAGTGGTGAGATGTGGGTTAATGTTCCACTTGAAGCAATACTGCCATCTAGTGATTGTCCAAGGCATTGTGTGCCTTGTGTGAAATAGACTCCTGTTAGTGCTGAAATAATAATTTGAGTATTTGATCCACAGAAAATGAATCAACAAATGAGTACTGCTTTAGGTAGAATAGAAAAAGTTATTAAAAAAGAATGTTATTCCACACCATATAATAGTATCACATATTTAACGTATCAGTTTGTTTCAATTCTATATTGAGGGTAAATTATGCTGCAACATTCAGTCAAGAGGAGAAATCTAGCCTGACATTTCTGGTGTCTTTGGAAACTTTCAGATCTCTGCAACAATTTAAGTAATAAAGTTCTGTGAGTTTTAACTGCTTAAAACTCACAGAACTGTGTTTGGCTGCACATGCTGTGTTTGCGAAGAATAACACACAACAGTAAGTCAGTGAAGTATAAGCAATTTAAAGAAGACATTTTGGGATTTCAGAACTTCAATTGGTATTTGTTTGTGCTTTTTAGACAAAGACAGTTGTATTTTACACTGTTAACTTGAAATGAGCTCAACGCTCCTACTGCTGATATTAGCATTTCCATATTCCCAAGCAAACCAACGAGTGCACTTGAGCATCCAACTCCAGTACACTGAACCTCAATATGAGGTCAGCACAAGTGTATTAATTACCATAACAGAGAGGCACTCTGTAGCTGTGTGCTAAAGACTATAATCACTTTGCCTTGACTTGCAAAATCTTCTGAAAACCATTACCGCAGTGTTTGATAATGTCCTCGAGCTCCCTCCCCAACCCTGCACACTCTGTGTTAGCAGATTAACAACTCACCGATTAATTAACACAATTACCTCTGTGTGTGCCAATCGTTGTCTTATCAACCTTTGTCAGGCCTTAAACTGAAAATTAATTAATATCCCCTCTCTTGTCATTTCTTAATTACATCAGTTCCAGCTGGAATTCTAAGAAATGTCTGTGTCAGCTGCTCTGTTTTGTGCTCATGCTTATTATTACTTTGCTGTGAGCTTATTGGTTCATTAGACAGGATATGAAAACATGCAGCTCTCGTGCTGATGAGAGGTGATGAGGGGATGACATGATGAAAAAAGTGGCTCTTCAGACTGGGGCTTGATTTGAAGCTGTGCTCCTTAATCTTTTTGTTTTTCATGCTGAAGGTGACACTTGACTTTTTTTGGAGAGCTGGATGTTTTGACAAATAACTGGCAGTTTATTTTACACTGCTCTGCTAAACTCTGATCTCAGTAGTATTTAAGTTTTTAAAAAGAAAGAATCTGACACTATTCACATCAAGACATTCAGGTTCTGGAAAATCATTGAAGAGACAGCAGCAATTTAAATGAGCTTTTTATAATTTGTCATCTTTGAGTTCAGGCTGTTGGAGACAGACTGGATCGTAGTGCTCAGGTCCCTTTGATGTTCACCTGCTGATCACTGTCAATAAAACAAACACAAGGTAAGAAACAGCAATGAATGGCTGTCAAATAAATGTGTTGTATATGCAGAATATGTTATATTTGAATAATGAAATTATCATATACTCTTCCTGCAGACTTCTAATACCTTCAAATGTTAGCAAAAACAGAAGGTGAAATAATCTCACCACAGTGTGGACAAGAAGACCTTTAAGTGCTCAGAAAATAAAGATGGAAATCCGAACATCTACATTTGCTTTAAAACTCCATCTTCTGATAAACATCATGTGATATGATTGAAAAATAGCCAGCTACTAAATGGACTGAGGTGAGATTTGTGTGTCGACTGCTGATTTCAAGGTCAAACATGTATTTAGAAGCTGTACAGCCGAAGACGATGAAGTGCAGTTTTGTCCATTGTTTCTTGAACATCACCTTTGGTATTTTATTACATTGTGCTATGCAATAATACCCAAGCAAATCACTCGTTCATTTATTCTCTATTGAGATGGACTGTGGCTCAAAGAACAGCAGAATTAAAGGATGCCGTCAAACCTTTAAATAATTTTCTTTGATCTGAACCACACATTTTCTTTTACTTTCCTTTGTTGTATTTTTGGATTTGGTTCATTTAGAATCAAGCAGCCCAATAACAAATGCAGGATTGAAAACAAAAGTTAGAAAGTAGTTTGGTTATTGGACGAACCTCTAGAGGATGACAGCGATGTAGTGCACAAACAAATCTGATTCTAGTCTATATGACTGTGAAACACTGCAGACTGGAATCTCTTGACACAATTCACCTTTATAATGATATAATGAGTTGAGAACATAGAGCATGACACCGCTGAAAATTAAGTGTCAAGAGCAGGGGGGTATTTTACAAAACAGCACTAGCGAGTCAGCAGTTAATTCTTGGAATGTGTTGAAATTGTATTATTAGCAATCATGACTGAATCATTTCAAGATATACTATTTACATCCCAAGGGTATCACATAATCGGTGTGTGTTTCCTGCCCAATACCATGGTAATATTTATTCATGACATATACCAGAACCTTTCCAACCTGAGGAAGAGCTGGTTGTAATGTTCCTCAAGTAGCATATTCATCATCTGTGAACATCTGCAGAAAATCTCATGTCATCATCAAAAACTCTCAAGTTAATGAGAAATCCTCAGGCACAGCCACTTGGTTGGCTGTGAGTTTGTAAACACTACCTCTGGTACATTTTTGGGTACAAACACATTCTACATTTCCTAATGTCACTCTGACGTTAAGACAGCCTTCTTCTTAGCAACTTCTGTACTTGTGTTTGTGGTTAGAGTAAAACTTTGGGGTTACAGTTTTTAGTGGCAGTACCTCCAACACTTTCAGGCAATTTTATTGTGGCTTGGTGCCATTATTTCTAGAATATAATTCTCACTTGCGCAAATAAACCAAAATATGCCATCCAGAGTCTATGAAAACCTGTACCTTGTGTGGATTTGTCATTAACCGGCTAGTTATTTCTGGGCTTTGTTTTTACATTATGTAACCCACTGTCTTACCTGCTGTGGCTTGTCACAGCAATAGAAGCGCACATCATTGAGGCTTGAGTCGTCCAAGCCATACTGGTATTCCTCCATCTTGGTCTCAATACCACAGATTCCTCCATCGAGACACTCCTGGCTCCAGTGGCCATACTCTCCCCAGTCCATGCCACGCCCCTCCAGCGTTGGGTTGCTGCTGCAGCGGAACTTGATGTTGCCGACGGCCGTGTCGTCACCAAACAGACCCTGATGGGGCTCCACGCGAATCTGGAAAGAAGTGAGCATGCCACTGGGGCAGTACTGGGGCTGGGACCAGTCACCGAAGCTGGACAGGAAAGTAGGAATTACAGGGTAATCAGGAAAAGATCCAAGATGTGGGCTGGAAACACTGGAACAGCGTCAAGACATTTCAACATCTGAACACCTAATTTGCAATCCTGGCAGAAGCAGTGCTTTCATTTTCCCTCTGAACATGATGGGAAGCTGCCAGTCTCCAGCTTCATGCTGATTTCAAAGTACCTCATTTATTTATCTAATTCTTGTTTAACCTTTTTAGAACAGCCAGGTTAGTCCCACTGAGATCAAGGATCTCTTTCACAAGATAGATCTGGCCACAGCAACAAGTAGCTGCATATTTAAAGACATCAATAAAAACATTTCTGCATAAGTGGCAGACATGCTCAAAGAGGATGGAGGAAGTGTTTCAATTGATATGTTCAATTGATATGTTCAATTGATATGTTCATCACTGACCAACATTAGAAATCCACTTGCTGAATGCTAGCTCCCTAAAATAAAAAAACATTGAATCAGTGGGGAAACACAGATCAATAAAAAATGTAGATAGGCTATGATGACAGTGGTTGCACTTTCAAATAAAATTGTAGCTAATGGCTTTATTGATGGTTTTGGGTCACCAGGTTGTGAAAGCTCCTTGTGACTGGTTAGACCATTGATGTAATTTCTCAGAATCAGTAACATCTTTTAAATCACTATTTAAAATGTATTTGTTAAGCATTTTGTCAATGGTACACATTTAATTTTGCAGTCCCCTATGTTATGTTTTTTCCTTGTTTATATATTGTTTATCTTATTTAATTGTATTTTGGGTATTTTTATTTTGTTTTCTGTATTGCTGGATTTCATATAACTGTGGTGCTGAGTTGCTACAGCTACAATCTTGCCCAAAATCCATTTATTGGCAGCATATTAACAAAACTGCAGATTTGATGATATTAACTCCTTATTATGACTTAATCATCAGGTCTACCTGCTCACTTAATTGCTGATTACAAAAGGGACAGTCCCATGGGCAGTTATTAAAGGGGTTACCAACATTTATTACTGCATTATTACCGAAAAGAAAGGATAACGTCTGTCAATGGGATGTATTTATGGCCTATAACTGATCTATCAAGCATGAATAAACTATTTCTCAACCATCAATAAAACTATTGGTTACAACTTATAAGCCTTATTAGAAAGAGGTATCGTTTTAGCAACTTACTAGCCTGTGTGGGATTCAACAGAGTAAAGGAACCTTCGGTTTCCATCTTTGGCACAAATGAGGCGAATCCCATTAAGGGCAGTATCATCCCCCCCATACTGGTTAGACTCCACCTGAGGAAAAGGAACACAGTTCCCAGAAGCAGTAACAGTTCTGGTCAAACCAGCTTGTTATCTTATTCTAGTTAATCAGCTGTTAAAGTTCACATCAGGTTAAAGTATAGCTAGAGTTTTTTTTAGGATTTGTATCCATGCAGAACAATAAGAACAACAATACATTTTTCTATTCAGAGTTCATCTCAATGACAAATTGTTCTGCGCACAGGTTAACACACACAAAGGCTAAGTTTTCAAATGCTGCTTTTCGCAGGACTGTGAAGGCTATATTTGGTTTTGTTACTGGAGCTTGTTGATATTTCCTCCTGTAAGCCACCTTAACGGATAGGACACACATGTTGGAAGCCCTAACTATGTATTTGTAAAACTAAATTAAAAAAATGTAAAGTGTATAGTAATCATAACTCAGATGCATTTATTTCAACTTCAGCAAACCATTCTTACCATCTGTATCTTATGTTTCTTAGCTTATCTATCTTCAGCAACAGCACTCTTTATGATAAGAACAACATCCATATGACTGATCTTTATACTGAAAAGGGAAAACAAATTGAGGCCAATGGAAAGCCCATCACACATCACCAAGAGCAAACAAGCACCAAACAGGAACAGTCAAAAAAAACAGCACATCCGACATTTAAGTTAGAAAGAATTGACAAAGCACAAATTTATATCTACAAAAACAAAGCTTCAGTTCTTGTTACAGGTAAAAGAAAGTAAATTAATTCTAATCACTGCAAGTCATTACAATGAAAATACATAATTCATTTAAAATATCAAAAATTATGAGGCAAACGTTCAAACAACAAGGAATATATATTTATATGCTATGAAAACAGAAAAATATCACCTACATGAATCTCTGAATATCTTTAAGGAGGTTCAGCCTGTTATGCGCCTTTAATTTGGCCTCAAATTGATTGCCTTGGTTTGTAACATCTGTCCTGGTCAATTTGCTGGTCAGAGAGTGTTATTCTTATCTTGAAGAAATATGTTCACCAATGTAGAAATAAACGCACTTGAGTTATGCACTTTCCGTTCTCTCTTTTTTGAAATTGGCGATTATCTGTGTTTTGCTTCAGTTTTCCATTCTAAATGAACATGATTCAACTAATCATCCACTGGTTCATGAAAAGCAAAACCAAGAACTGAATAACTGGACTGGATTTTTTTGCCTTGCTACAGTAGGTTTATATTTAATATAAAATTTGTAATAGTAAAATAGTCATTTTCTTTACCCTTATACTGAAGCCAACAGCAAAGAACTTGTCGGGACACATCTCGGGCCAGGTCCAGTTTCCAAACCTTTCACCATTGTTCACAGTAAGCAGAGATCTGTACTGTCTGCTGCTAAAGGCCTTACCAGCTCTCTGCAAAAAGGTTTTCTCCTCACATAACCCATTGGACAATACAGCCAGGAGGGCCACAACAGTGAACAGACTTGCCATATTGACAGCACTGAGTCAGTGGTTCACTCTGAAATGCCAGCTAACAAGTACCGAAGGTTCATGCTCAAAGCTCTTATAGCTTCCCAATCAATTCCAAAAATAGACCACTTGAATCTGGACAAATCATTTACAGACTCACAGGGTGCCGTGGGAATGAACAGCTGGTGTTGGAGTGAGTTTTTCCCCACTGAAGTTCAGGGACACAGGGTCTCTGCAACTACCAATTCATCTTTTACATTACAACATGCAGTGAATCTGACAGGTCTTTAATATTTCTACATCACCAACCAGCAGAAAATCCACAGGTCTGTGCTGCCTTTACAAATGTAATCCACAGGAGAAAGTTCAGCAGCAACACAACCTTTACTATTATAAAGTCTGCAAGGACTGCTATTGTCAAAGAATAATAATATATAGATTAAGAAGTGCAGTGCCAGTAAATAAGGTTAGTAAAGGCGGAAGCAGTTTATTTAATCTTGCCTGGATATGCTCAGACACCTCATCACTGTTGTCAGATAAAAACTGTCCAAATTTACAAAAACAATGAAACCAGCCTTACAGTCAGATATGGTTTTAGCTTTATTTTGACAAAGGTTTAGCATCCTCTAGTATAATACGTAACTGTGCATGCATGTGTATAGATTAACTGTATATATTATCAGTACATCCACACACATAGCTAACACTGATGTCATGTAATCATTATAGTGCTTTGAGAATGTGGCATCTGGCACAACTGGAGGAGGAGTTTTTATTTGGCTACTTATAAATAGTACATTTTTAAAGCTCATTATGATGTTACCAGATACTCAATAGTAAATCTCTTTAAACATGCAATAACAACATATCTCTTTTTAAGTTGAAGTTCCTTCTTGACACAACCAATAGATACAGAGCAACATTTCCATTTTTTTGGCAACCTGATGAATGCTGGTCCAATATTCACTGTCCTTTTAGCTCTGTTTTTGGCCTCCTATGCTAAAAGACTCCAAAACCTTCTGTAGAGCTGAGTGTAACTGTAGAGTCCAGTGATAATTTCTGTGTTTACATCTTTACAACAGACAAGTTATCAGTTAATCCATTGTTAATGTAAAAATGTTGATTGAAGCACCTTTAAATCAGAAGAAACTTTAGAATATATATTTAAACATCTAAATGAACAAATTACAATAGAAATAAAATTAAATAGTCGGAAAAAAAGTTTGTTGCCAAGTCAAAAATGCCTTGTTGGCCATGCTTTTCAATGTACAGCTTATTACCAGGCACTAATGTAAGATTTATTTTTAATTTAGTAGATCACTTTATTTTAGCACTGTTTATAGGAATTATTTACATAATATGCTGATTAAGTCATCTGTCTTAACTAGTTATAGTGATGGTTGACGTTAGCAGAGTGGTATGCAGTATGCAACATACACAGATGTGACATGTTATGTAAAGATACAGTTATCACACTTATTCCAAGGTGAAACAGTTATTGTAAGTGACAGATATGACACTTCTACAAATACATCACTACACAAAGTTAGAACAATTTATGGCACTATTATGTGGGATAACAGGATCCTTGTCTGTCTAATGGGCTGAAGTCAAACCTGAAACATGAAAAGAAAGTGTTATAAAACCTGATGACCTGTTTTATTTCATAATTCAACAATACAGTCTGGTCTTAATCACCAAATCTGACAAAACAATGAACACTGCACAAAAATAAAGTTAATGGTTTCATAACATGGACACTAAAGGCAAAGCATACCTCTTTTTCCACCAATAGTAAACGGCTCCACCAGCAGCTGCAGTTAAGCCAATAAAGAAGAAGATGAGCCCCACAGTTATCTTCAGGTGTTTACTGTCCAGTATAAAGGTGTCTATGTGAAAGAAATTATGTCATGTGTGGCAGCTGAATTTCAACACTTTTTGAGCAAGTTTGTCTCCATAATAATTCTTACCCCAGTCCACCTCCAGGCTTTCTTTGAGGCTGCTGTGGTCCACCCTGCAGCTGATCCTCTCCCCTCTTCTTGGTATGAACTCTAGGTAAGAGTGAAGCTGGAAGCTCCAGTCCCCGTTGGCCAGGATATCTGTAGACGACACATCGGCGGTGACCTCTACTCCGTTTCTCAACCAGCTTACCCTCACTTCTTGAGGAAAAAAACCCATAACGCTGCACTCAAGCATGGACCGCTCCCCGTAGTCAGTTCCCTTGGTCTGATGAACCTTCACAATCGGAGGCACTAGAGTGTAGAATTAATTTGAGAAAAAACATTCACTAAATGACCCAGCAGATGTGGTGCCTACTTCAAGGTAGAAAGCAGAAAAAGAGACATGAGCTTAAAAGTTTTCTTTAAGCCATTTAATCAAAGAATGGGGAGAGAACAATTGCTTCCGAGCATGAATGAGCATTATTAAAATGTCAAAATCTCTTTCAGCTTTTTAAAGAGTACTAAATACAGAAACGTACCTTTTCTATCCAGTGTGCTCCTTCTATATAATCGTGCGTTGTATCTGCAAAGAATCTCCACTTGACTTTGTCTTAAGGCCATTTTCCAGACCTGACTGTTATAATGGTCCGCATTTTTCATGCCGAATTCTCCAAAGCCAACATACTTCCCAACCCGAGAGTCATACATGGTAAGAAGCTGCTGGTTAAATATGTTTTTCACAAAGAAGACCACATCTGTAATGTTGTCACCATACTCACAGTCATATATCATCTGATGTACATAGCCACCTATAACAGACAGAAAATCAGTATGTACAGAAAACTGTGACATTATTATCAATCATTTTTTAACTGCACATTTGCTGAATGAAAACAGTTGTTTACATTTATCTAACGCTTTTATCTAAAGCGACTTACAATTGCTATACATGCCAGAGGTTGCACGCCTCTGGAGCAAATAGGGGTTAAGTGTCTTGCTCAGGGACACAGTGGGGATTGAACCCGGGTCTCTCACACCAAAGGGGGGCGTCTTAACCATTGCGCCATCCCACCCCTGTTTATTCAAACAAATTAAAGTTTTCAGATTTTCTAGCAGCATGGCATTGTCAGTCTCTTGTTCGGCCTACCGCTTTGGGCCAGACTGAAATATGTCAAAATCTATTAGCACTTTAGTGATTCTGACTTTTCATGTAGAACCATCATCTGGTCACAATTTTCAAAATTAGTTCAATACTTTAGTTTATGACCAAATACCTGGAAATCTAATGACCTTCCTTTCAGCTTCAGGTGTACTTTGTGTTAGCATGCTATTTCTGCTAAACTAAGATTTTGAACATGGTAGACATTATTACTGTTTAGCATCAGCATGTTAACATTGTCATTGTGAGCATGTTGACATGCTTATTTTTGCATTTAGCTTATTGCACCTATATACCTAAATACAGGTGCTGGTCATATAATTAGAATATCATTAAAAAGTTTTATTTAGTAAGTTTATTTATTTCAGTAATTCCATTCAAAAAGTGAAACTTGGATATTATATTCATTCATTACACACAGACTGATATATTT
>JAPMOB010229219.1:1381-15580 GCA_029875015.1 Lepomis gibbosus | reverse complement strand
TCGTGGTTATTACGAATAATGTATTACTTGCTGCGTTCAATCCAGGTTGCTAATAAAACTACATAGCTATAAGAGATTCTGTAACTGTAACCTGTTTTTCATTTACAGAGCGCAAACACGTAATGTACAATGCAATTACTGATTGCTTATTAAATACTGTTAAGTCAACACACGCCCCAGACTCTTAAACCCAGTGTAACATTAACTAAATAAAACTGTGACGTTGCATAATCAACATTAAACCTGTAACCTGTTTTTAACTTACAGAGCACAACCATGTAGCCTAATGTACAATGCATCTACAATTAATGACAGCTTATAAACTACTGTAAGTCAACAAACCCTGTTGTTTTTCAAACTCAGTGTAAAGTTAACTAAATAAAACTGTAAAGTTATATGGTCAACAATAAAGCTGTAACATGATGGCAGCCAGCAGGACGTAAATAATTACGTTAATCGACTACCACAAGTTTGGCAAGTAAACAAACACTCATTCATCTTTTCATAACAAGAGTCAGAGTAAACGTTTCGTAGGTCGTAGCTGAAGCAAGAAGCAAGCTAACGTTAGATGGCCTATGTTGAGCTAAACATGTTTCTCACCACCGGTTACTAACCTATTTGCGTTCAGCGTGTCTTTTTTGGGTCTTGTTGTATGAAGTTTTAAAGCCAAAGATTATGATGAATGGCACAGCAGCTGCCGGTGTTTGTTGTCCTCTCTCATGTGCGGCCGCACGCAGCAGATGCTACGTGTTACATAGGCAGGTTATAGGTAAGTCGCACTCGAGTCCGACTCTCTAACTTAAGTTCCCATCTCTGACATGCTCATACACTATGTGCAGGGTCAGTACTCTTGAGAATGTGCTAAAAGTGTGCTGTAAAAAGTAATAATTACAGCATAATTAAGAGACCCAGTATGTAGGGGGGCCGTGCACTTTTTCAACATAAAGCATCTGAATGAAAACGTGAAAGTCAGACACGTTACATCTATCCTCTTTTACCTCCAACCTTCCACCTTGCTACATCAAGAGTACCCTGCTTTCTAAATTGTCTCTGATCTTTGTCAGTACATGTAAATTGTGTGGTGCAGAATTGTCTGTTATAAATATAATGCTCAGAGATACACTTCAGAGCTGGAGGCTGACCATCCCTACAACAAAAAATGATGCAGACTATCAAATACACAGCAAATTGTAAGTACCTGGGAAACTGAATTACTGTGATCGGTAAATTGTTTTATCAGTAGCTTGCCATTTTGAACATAGAGGGGATATTGATGAAAGATATTTGCATAAGAAAACAAAATAAGTGTGGAAATCTGATGACCGATGACATGCTTGTCTCATCAAGAAGATTCTTGACACTACACACATCAACACGAGTTTCCCAAGTCTCTCACTAGAAGAAATTAATTGTACTCCAGTGGGTTGTTGATCATCTTGCTCACAGTGTGGGTTTGTGAGAGGTTGCCTTCAGGGATGAAAAGAGTAAGAGTGTGAAATAAATAAGTCCTCCTGTTCAGTGTTGACAGTAAAGTCTCTGTACTGTGCAGCTGCCAGGAATCCAAAGTATACACAGTATGACAGTGCTGGGAAAGTTGGTGCTTTCTCAGCAAAAACACCTCCCTCTCCTTGATGAATTAAGGTTAAATGCATCAAGCTAGCATGGGTCAATTAGTGGTTTCATCAAAACTATGTCAACAGATCAGCAAGTCTTGTTTGTATGCCATGGTCACATAATGAACAGTATTCCAGCAATGCTGTTTACATTTGAAATGGTGGTCAGTGGTCTCCTTTCCAAAGAGCTGGACGACCTCTAATGACTTTAATGCATTTTAATGCCCATTTGGATCTTGTTGAGGTTATGTTTGGTGGTTTCAAACATGAGACCACCCTTTCTCTCACTTCAGCTTCTAATTAGTTTGACTATTTTCAGGGCTTTTTCCTTCCTCTTTCTGTTCCTATCTATTTCCCTTTTGTGTGTTTTTCTTGCATTTTTAAATGTTTTTCTCAGTTTTTTCTGATGTTGTTTGGGAAATATAAGATGTGATGAATCGTAACTTCTTTAATTATGAAATAGCAAAGAAATTAAATGACATAGTTGTGCCAAATTATAATATGGTGACAATTGTTGTTGTTAAAAATTTCCAGATTTTCTTTTAGATTCTAGTAAATCAGTCGATTATAGAGTATGCTGCTTATTTTAATGCAAAACTAAATGCCTGAATATCATCTCTAATTGAGATGTGTTGCTTTTTTTAAAGGACCATCTGGTTTTGTTCCAGTATACAAACACACAATAAGTGAATGTCAGTTAACAACATCACAGTGCAGAAAGATTTTGTGAGGAGCCTACTTTCATGAAGATGCTTCACATCCACCTCGTGTTTTTACTGAGGTCAGTGTTGAAATGAGACGCTTCTGAGAGCTCCATAGTGATTCAGCAGTAGGAGGCTGGTGGTCTACTTAGGGGCTCTGCGCCAACTGTTGAAAGACAACACCGGTGAGAAAGCAGCTCTGGCATTGCCTCCGTATCAGCAGCACAGACCACCCGCCTCTGCCGTACTGCCTGCTCCCATACGAACAGGTATTTTTAGCAGCTTAGGAAGAAATACAGCCTGAATCTTACCTCAGCTCGCTTGATTGCTCAATGTTGTTCTCTGGCTTGATCCCACTCTCCTTTCACACACACTCACACACAGTCCAAGCACTGAACATGAATTTCTCGAATCTCCACAAAATGAACAACAAGCTTAGTGCAACGACTCAGAGGGGGACAACGCTAAGAATGCTTTCTCACCCAAATGAGATATTACATGTTAATGTGTAAAATGTTTCTGGTAGACGGATTTTGTTACGTTAAGACAGAACCAGGCTAGCTTTTTCCCCCCCATTTCCAGTCTTTGTGCCAAGCTACAGCTAACATATCGCTGACTGTAACTTCATATTTACTGCAAAGACATGAGTTGCAGTTTCTCATCTAATCTAATCTCAGCAAGAAAGCTAATACGAGTATACACAAAAATCATTTGAAAGGTAAAAGTTATTTATTATGTCTTTTTTGTCCTAATGTTTCTTATGTTGTCGACATTCTTCCAGATGTGTGGGATTTACAGCAGAAAGTAAATGGAAATAGTATTGATTAAGTGGACCATCAGACATGCATGAAGACATTATATGCACCATATTCACACACACAGTCTGAGGCACACTTTGCTCTCAATCTCTCCCCTTCTCCTTTTCCAACAATAACAAGGCTAGGCCTTGACTCACTCCTTCCTGGCTTCTCTTCATCTCCACCTTTCGGGACTTTCCCTCATCCTCCTCTTTCCTCGTTGACCTGGTTTATGATAAATCTGCATTCTGGATTTGGATTCCTTTTTCCACCCACACAACGCTCCCCACCCAACCCCCAACCCCCACACCCTATTTCATTATTTTCCCCCTCAGAGGTCATTAATTATGTGTGGGTTAGAGCTATCAACAATACTAACAGATGTATCAGTTTGACTCCACCAAAGTTGTTTATTTATTTATTTTATTTTTAAGTTTATTTAAAAATTGATGTGAGTGTCACCAAGTGTCTCGGTTGCAATGTAACACCCATTGTTCATGCTGGTAATCAAATTTTTTCTAATGCAAATAATTGTATTATTTATTACAGACTTGTATAATACAGTAAGTGAAATACAATAAAATCTATTTCCATGTTTTCCTGCCCAGCATGTGTTTGAATGGTTTCAATTAACAACAAGTCAGCTCAGCCCTTGGCCGGAATGAGTCAGATCTCACTGACTACTCATGAGGTACTCAGGTTCTATCTGAACTCCAAATAACTTATCCACTTACAAAATAGTAAATCCACTTATTTCTTGTACTTGAGCTCAGTTTTTCTTGTAGTAGTAGTGGGGAAATTTAGTCAGTTTCCAGTGGTTTGCATCTCAGCCCTCTGTGTCAGTTCCACTTTAGCTACTGGACACCGAGAAGCACTTAACCTGTCTGCCTCAGTAAATATCCAAGTGTTTCCTCTATGGACTCTAGCACAACAAGAGGAAGCTGCAAGTCACAAAGGTCTGCTGAAAGGCAAATAGAAATTAGAACATTAAAGACCAAGAATATTGACACATTTGAGTGAAAGTGGTGGTGAACATAGGATGCCAGTTCATTCCCAGGACTATATCGGTCTGAATAAGTGGCAAAGTCACTTTTATGCAAAAGTCCCAATGGCAATCTTACCTGATTGAGTATGCAGTCAAATGGTTGCATCCACATGGTTTTATTTCAATACAGCTGATATTCATTTTTCAAGTTAAGCAAAGTGTATTCCTTAAACTTTCATGTTATGATTAAAACAAAATGGGCATGGAATGAGCGCTAATATGGCATATAGTATAGAGAGGAACAAAACCTAAATTTTTCTTATGCTTATCAGCTTGTATCAGTCGTATACTAGCTACTGTTGATGTTGGACCTGATGAAACAGTGTGTACTGAAGGAGCCACACCAGCTATCAGCCTCAAACAGTCTTGGCTTTGACATCCCATTCTGAACTCCATCATATCACCAGGAATAATATCCTCCTGTCTAAAAGAAGCGTTTTACTTGGCCATGTTTTTACATCCCAAATGCAGCAGTAAAATCCACGTCTTTACCTGCACAACACACACTCAGGCACAGAGCTACTGCTGGGCTCCTGTTAGTAAAACTGTGGACGGAACCTCTTGACAGGCTGGAGCAATTCACAATGATGACATCTGCACATTGCGATGAGGCAGTCAGGGACAATTTCCTTTTGTTAGGTAGCCTAATGTGATGCATTGTTTTTGATTCAGTTTTTAAGGTATTTTCTCAAAACGGTTACTTTTTCTTCTGAATTAAAAAAAAAAGTATTTTAATCTTAATTTTGCATTCACTTTTCTCAAATGGTCAAATGGTCATTTTTAGGAAAGCTTAACAGCTAATTTCAGCATTTTTAAACATGGACACTTATATCACATATTTTGGTGACTAGTAGACCTGTACAAAATGTCATGTTTTTTTTATTTTGTGTTTTACCAATATGACACTTTTTAAAATCCCAGTTGAAATGGTATTATATTGTGGACGGGTTAAAGGGGTGATGAGTTGGAGACAGTCAGAATTTGGTTCAGAGATGAATGTGTGAAGCTACTGGCTTACTGTCAGTGTCAGGGTGATTTACAAGTGTTTGTGTGTGTGTGTTTCAGTGTGTATGGTTGTGTGTGTATGTGTTTGTGGGATTAGGGGTGAAGGGCGACACTCGTCCTCCCTCCCTCCTCCCTTCTGAAAGACGTGGATCTCTGTCCTCCTGGCTCTATCCCAGATAGATCGTGGGAAGATACCCCTTGCCTGATAACAAAAATAAGTAGATAAATAAAATAAGAGAAAATAAATAAACCAATTCAAAACACAACAGGAAAAATTGCTTTCCCTAACTTTACGTTTATTTGTGTGTTAGTAAGGATTTATATTTGTGGATTAATAGATGAGAAAATAGGATTGTAAAGGCTTGTTGTCCTTTTCTTTCATATTCTTTGCAGTTTAACCACTGTTTATACTGAATGCAAACATACATACAAATTATCCGCACCAGTGTTGGAAAAGTAAGTCAGTGAGTATGCAATAACAATGGGTAATTCAAGTTACATAAGCAATGCATAATGTACAGAAGCCTCTTAAGGTACTGTAGCATGTGTTAATGTTTTAAAAATGCAGAGTTTGTGCTGCCAAGTGTTTTAATACTTTACTGTTTTAAAATGTATTACAACACAGAAATTAGAAATTGAACATATCTAAGTTTTTAACAAGTATACTTGGTGTCTAGCTTGTTGTCTTTTGTCTTCAAATGTAGACAGACAGCCAGGCCGTTATTGTTCATTTAATTTAAAAAGTACTACAGTATGAAGGAAAATCAAAAACACAAAGTTGAATAAACATAATGAAAAGACAATTTACTATAAAATTTATAAATGGGCATAAAACCAAATCACGAGGGACGCTGCAGCAAATACCGGATTCAGCAAGGAGTCAAGAGGAAAGGCAGGACGACTCAGCGTCGATTCAGCACTGCGGAGGGTAAACTGTCTCATATTTTGGAGGTCAAGTGTTGGCTCCACAGTGGCTTGTTAGGCAAGGAAGCCAAGCCACAAGTGAACAAGAATATCCAGCTGCAATGACAGCAACACAACAAGTATCCATGAGCAAGACTGAATCCCGCTCAGCTCCTCCTCTCCTGTTGACCCAGAGTGTGAGCAAAAAAACACGCATTTCTACTGCAGGAGGCAAAGTGAGAGCTTGCAAAAAAGCAACCAATGGTGCTTGATTGCAAAGAGCAGGAAGCTTTGGTGAGAGGTGTTGTGGTGAAAACTGAGACAGAGAATGATGAAAGAAAAGGGGGGCATATCAATTCCTATCTTCATAGTTTTGAAAATACAGAATTGAACCCAGAACATTTTCCAGCTAAAAATGCAGTTGGCCTTTTGAAAAATAATATATCAGATGTTATTATTCTCTTTAGTCCTTAACACCAGATTGCATGCATTCATAAAATAATTTGGAGTCATAAGGGGAAGATGTGACCACACCATGGTAACAGGAGTGGTCAATCATAATGATTAACATGAGCAGTATCCATACTGTCTATTGTCAATTAACATCTAGAAATGATATAAAATAAATAAATATAGATATGATTTGTATGTTAAATAGACTCAACGTTGACTAAAGGGGTACCCAATGCATTGCATTGCATTTGTGCTGTGCTGAGAACCTTTTGACATAATGATAAAAAACACAAACAATATTTTGTGTCAACCTTGTTTTTTATAAAGTGTGTACTATAGCCTAAATATAAGTATAATGCCACTCACCAGGCAAAAATAATATCACCTCTTAGTAGCCTAAATTATCCTAAAAGAACAATGCTTGGCATGCCTGACTAACACATGCAGTGACTCTGCCACAAAACTGTAAATCAATGAACTAAAGACAGGGCAAAACAACTCAAGATTCAAAACAATGTTAATTCATAAAGTATTAATCCACAATATTTTCTCATTAATGTGAATTTTGTGTATTTTGTATTTCCGTTTTGGAAGTAGCATGAGCAGCAACATCCATGATGGGAGACGTACTATTACCATCCACTATGTTTGATTGAAAAGTGTTTAACTAATGGGAAATGCAGTGCAAAAACAAGGATAATTTGGCACCAAAGATGGAGATGGAATGACAGAAAACAAGGGTATTGTGGACTACTACTTTAGAAACAGATGTGTATTTGAAAGACAACATCCTGTTGAAGCTCTTTTTCACAGTCACTCTCTGTCATTCATCCACTGTTCCGAATCTTAGAGAGGTGGTTCAGAAGAGCAAGCAGAGAAGCAGAAAACAATACACTAACTAGAGACAAATGGTGTTTTCTTGTGTGTAGAGAGAGTTTCTATGTGAACGCGCAGTGGGTAAAACGTGGGCGTCTGAGCTCGAGGGGAGCGGGACAACTTTCCAGGGGAGTGTACCAAAGTTTAGAGGGAGAAGAGAAAATGAGGGCAAAAGTGAAGGAATAGGAGGATACAGAGGGAGAGAGGGACTGAAGCAGGGAGAGGAGCTTAGCAGGTTAGAGAGAAAACTGGCTCTGTGGGTCCAAGTATAAACATTGAGCCAGTGTATTAACGTGTGCGGGGGCGCCTGGGTGAAATCAAGAAAGATAAGGACGATGGAGGGAAGGAAGGAAGCAGAAAAAGAAAGTTTGGAAAGTTTATTATACAAACAGGCCTTGTCCTCATTTTCTCTGTCTACTCCCCTCTCTCTCTTGCTCTCACACACAGGGGAGGTAGAAGATAACACAGTTATGAAAGTTAACACAAACTGGCTTTGTACTCTTTTGGGCTCTTTCTCTCTCCATCCAACACACATTTCATGCCACACGCCTCCTCTCAGTGGGCCACACACAACCACATGCCGGGTCCACATGGGCTGAGAGAATCCAGAATTCAAACACACAAATATGCCGGCGCACACAAAATAAAACACTCACAAATACCTCATCCACAAAAGCCAGCACCTAAATCCACACACAGGCAGCCAAGCTCAACAGGCACCGCCAGCCTCACACACACATACACATACACTCCCCACATACTGTATGCTTATGTTCATACATACACAATTGGAGGCCCAGGACCGAGGATGAGGGGGATTTCCAGCCTGATGCTCCGCAGCTGCGGGACGACACCCAGCGCGCCGCCAACCTGACGCAGAGTGATGACCTCATCAGATGGGAGTAACTGAGAAAACAAACCGCACACGATCAGAAGCACTTTGCGCTTTATAATGAAAAGACAATAAGAAGATTCAGATGGAGGCAAAATTCCCATGTAAAAGTGCTGTGAAGAAGAAAAAGAGAAGGGGAGTTCTCAAAGCCATAATTTCTGTTAATGATTATGGATTTTTTTTACATCCAGTTTATTTTTTCAAGATCTTTTATTTTTCAGGATATTTTAAACATTAATTTGTATTCATTGTTTTTGATCAATCACAGATTTGTAGCACAGAATGATAAATGACCTGCACTTATTCTTTCCAGTCTTCCAACCACTCAAAGTGCATCACAATTTATGTGACATTCACCCTATTCACACACACATTTATGCACTAATGGCAGAGGCTACCGAGTAAATTTAACATTGGATGTGAATCTTAAGGTGGTAATACAACAATTGTTCTGTGATGGATCATCACAATTTTGAAAACTCACCGCTAAATGGTCATCTTAACAATATGTCAACACAACAGTTAATCCTGTTTACTCCATAATGCACATTTAAATCATCTTTCTATGCTAAATGGCTGACAAGTGTAAAATGCACAATGAAGACCCCCCCAGACATCCAAGGGAAAAAACTATTAAAGGCAGCAAATCAAGCAGTGTGCCCCGATCCCTCTTTTTCCCTTCACACAGAAAAATCAAGGTACAAGAATGGACCTATTAGGCTACTAATACTTTGTCGCTCTAGCTATACCCTAGCAGGGTATGAGGACTGTACCTTCGAATGTTGGTACTTTTTTGTGAAAAAATGACATTTCTGCACCCGTAGGGACAAAAACGTAACTTTACAATTATTCATTTAGCTGACACTTTTATCTGAAGTGGCTTGCAGTTGTTATACATGTATACGAGGTTGCACACCTTTGGTGCAAGGGGTTAAGTGTCTTGCTCAGGGATACATTGGTGGATGTAGACAACTTTTAGGGAACAGAACAGATACTCCTATTTTTCTGTGTGTTTACTGGCATCAGACTGAGAAGGACCTGATTCAGCTGCATACTGTTGGTCCCTTTTGAAAATTACAATCTCTGCACACCCACCCTGCAAACTTTCCCAGGTCAATAAAGACAAAATACTGTGTTGTGAAATGGTATTGCTATGGTCATTCAGAGTTATAAGTGAAATGGGAGGGTGGGAATAACACGTTGCCTCCCCTGTTAGCCTTAATTCTTGACTGCAGAGTTTTCTCTTGGTGGTTGTGATGATTCTTGCGTTCGTTGTCAGCAGGGGAGCGATCAACTGCCAGATAAACAGCTAGCTGTGTAATATTTCACCATGGCTCAACTGTTTCTTCATCCAAAATAAGGTCCTCCAGCATAGACTAAAACGTCCTCCACAAAAAGTATTCATCATGAGGAATACAAGTATCTATTTTAAAGTATATTTTAAAGTCATTATTAACAATTTACTAAATGTTTGTACTGATTGATTGTACTAAATGTCATGTGTGCCAAGATAACAAATATCCCTGTTAGCTACTGCAACCCACCCTGCCAGTGTTGAGAGCAGACATCTATCCACAATGGACCACCACACCCTTACAGCACTATTTGATGTATGTTGTTTGGAGAGTGGAGGAGAAGACAGACAAACTTGGTGTGGCCTTTTTGAGCAGGATTCAGAAAAGACAAAGAGAAACAGAGGGCACCATGGGGAGAGGAGAAAGCTTTTGTGTCACCTCTCTGCTTCACTGATGTAATTAAAATAAATAATACACAAAGAGCCAGTTAAATTTCAGTGAATTTCCCAAAATCTCTAGCTTCAAAGTTTGCACTTGCACACTCACTACCCTTTTCATTTGCCATCTTTTACAACCCAGTGCTTCTTGCACTTTTGTTTTTCAAGTTGCTCGCTCTCTCTCTCTGATGTTTTGTTTTAAGTCACTGCACTCAAAGAGCTGCCAGAAGCAATTTAACTACTTACATGTGTCCAGCGCTGGCTCAATATGTCCACTTCTCAGTGTGGGTTGCTCAACAATTTCACATTGCGTGCAATCTGAAGCTGATCACCATCTGTCTGTTCTGCTTTTACTAGGCTTATCCAAGAAATACACACTTAACAGTTTCAGGTCAGCTATAAGGTAGACAAATAAAAAGGGAAGAGAGCTTGTTACTGCCAGCTTTTCAATTTAATTTGGTGTCAGATTCGATTTTGCTGAGGTCGGTGCATTTTTGACTAGGCTTTCTGTACTCTATCACTCTTAAATCCTCAGGAAATTTGATTAAAAAGTTCAGCAGCCAAACTTTAATTAATTAAATATGCTTAATTAATGAAGCTTGTATAGATGAAAAGCCAAGTCAATAATCTTGATCAAAGATGAATAAGTATGGTTGATCAGCATATTTGTCTACCTCAAGACATCAAAGCCCAAACCAGGAGAACAAACCTAACCAGGTATTTAGGATTGTTCCCCCAGGTATGGGTGTCATCCCAGAGACTGTTCTCTAGTATTCTAGTGAATTTGTTAGAGTTATTTTGTTATTGAAAAGCAAGAGTGTGGTTTTACCTTCAACACTGTGTAGTGGCTATTCCGTTCCAATATTATAGCCACTGCCCCAGCCCAAGGTAGTTTTAACACACCTTTGTTCCTTTTTTGGATCCAGCATTCTGCCTTCGCCATTTGGAAAAAACTATTTAACTCTAATATCCTACCTATAGAAATAAAACTTGACCTATGGTCCTACCAAAACATTGTAGGCTAGTGTACGTGTGTGTAGTGTAAATAAGGGGAAATAAATAAATACTATGGTGAGGCTGATTTGTCAATCAGTGGCCAAACTGTCCATCAAATCAGTGAATCAGAACTATTACCAAAAAATGGAAAGTCAGAACTACTGTGCTGTTCAAAAACTGCAATGTTGGCTCCTACACACTGGAAGGACTGGAGCATGAAACACTTCATTTCCTGCATTCTAGTGAAATTTTCTGCACCAATTTCTGTTTGGTTCTGCATCAGTTTATGGTGAAAATGTCTTTATTTATCTAAAGGGAATCACAATATTCTGGTTGTAGGTGACAATTCAAAATCTAAAAATATTATATAAAATTATGCAATCAGGCAATTTTTGTATTGCTTTCAGATCCAGTAAATAAACTTTTCATGTTATGCTCATTTTCAGGTTCAAAATCGTATTTAGGGGTTGTACCAGAACAGTTTTACATGGTTTCATTTTCAAAAAAACACCAGATTTTTGTCATAATGCACTTTGCTGTAGCTCCTCTTTTCACTGTGTGTGCTGAAGGCTTTATTTTAGCTATGGAGTGATCCTTCTTACCTCAACATGATCTTTGCTGGGAGTTGCACATGCGCTATTCCTAGTTAAGGACTACTAGCCAATCAGAAGCAGAGAAGGACGGGTTGGTCGGAAAGGCGGTGTATGTTCCCCTTATCAGCTTAGCAACATGGACTGGAGCAAAAGTTTCAGTGTGGTGAGTTATTAAGTTGTAACAAAAGTATCTTTCATCCATAAAGCAACTTTATGTCCATCTATTGCCGTTTGGCGAGCATTATGACACGTATTTTGCTTTCATCCATGTGTCGTCAAAGGGATGAAAGAGAAACGGCTGGACTACAAACGCGCTGTTAAGAGCCGTGTTTTCTGTGGGAGTTCGAAACTCCCTTTTGGCAGGACTTTGGGCTTTTTCACTTACATGCACAAAAAAGGGTATATAACTCAGGAGGGGGGAAACGTCAAAAAGCATAGTATGACCTCTTTAATATCATCCATGCTGAGTCAACACACATGCTGGTATTATTTAGTCTTCCCTCCTCTTTTGTCCTCTTTAAATGTGACTGTGGCAACTTTTTACTTCAATGATAAATTAATTATTTTTATTCAATTATAATCTCCTGGACTTTAATAGCTCATATGTTTCAGCAAGTTTCCTGCTCATGTTCAAAATTGACAATGTGTAAATAGGCAAAATTTGCTTACGTGTTTGCCACATCAACTTTATACGTTGATAATATGTGAATGTCTTTATAGCACATGCAGCCCAGAAAAATGAATTCGAGTTAAACATTAAAAATACAAAACATTAATAATAATTTTTAGCAATGTGCTACCATTGTTCAACATACAACAGACTAAAATGAGCTTAGGAGCAGAAAAACATTCTTACTTATACTTTTTACAACAATTTCTATACCAAAAGCAAATTTAATAGCCCAAATGAAATGCAACAAGACATTTAGTTTGAGTGCAGGGAATCAACTGGAACAATGGCTGTCTCCACTTCCAGCTAATTAACAGCTATTTCAGCATGTTAACATCCCAAACTGTTCAAAAATTTTCAGGAGATGGAGGAAATCTAAACCTTTAAGTGGAAACAGACGCAGCAGTTTGAAATGTGACTGAAAGGTTAATTACACGATTTTTTCACAAAGTAGCCATTAGAATCAATGATATATGACACTCCTACTCTCCAGCGGTGGAATATTCTCTTTAACTTCCAGTTTCGCCAGAGAAGAGGTTAAGTGGCCAACAGTAGAAGACTGCACTGGGCAGCTTCCACAAGTGAATTCATCAAACTGTATGAAGCAGTTTTAAAACATGTACATTTAGCAAAAAGTGTTCCTGGAAAAAGTATAAGGCCAAAAACAGGACAGGGTTACAGCACCACAATTGTATCTGGATCCAAAAGAGTCAAGTCCTCTCCTTCTGCAAGGATCAAACTGTCGACGTGATGCCAAAAGTTTTCCACACTACAGCATTTAGTAGCCATTAAGATCAGCCCTCACAATGATCAAAGTGATTATTTGGGAAGCTTGTGGGGCCCATTGTTGTCTTTGGCCAGTGGTTTCACAGCACATTGAGAATAATGCTCAGTCTGGAGAAGCCATTACGAGTCAGCATCAACAACCTCAGGACAGAGAGTCTGACTGAAGTGAGCAGAGCAGAGACTGAGCTGAGTCAGAAAAATATACCAGGTTTGTTGATAAGAGACTGCATGAGAAGATGAAGGAGATATGGAGGGAGACGTTGATAAAGAATACAGAAAATGTGAAAGGGTTGGCGAGAAAATGAGCACAAACACAAAAAGGCAAAAACTGAAGCTGTAACAAGTTACCCTTCGCCATTCAATTGTAATTTTTGCTTTTTTTTGTATCTTTGAGCATTTTACTTTTTTTTTGCAGAATTAAAGAGAAATCCAGGCCAGCTGTTCCCTCTGTATCCAGTCTTCATGCTAAGCTAAGGTACCTGGCTGCCTGTTGCAGCCTCATATTTAGCATAGCCTACAGATATGACAGTGCTCTTGTCTAACTCTCGACAAAAATGAGCTTATTTCCCATATCATGTCAAACCATGCTATTAAGGAAACTAGTCCACAAGGTCAAATGACCTTTGACATTTTTTATTAGAACAATGTCACAGATATAGAAGAGGCGATGCAAACAAGAGAACTTTTCAAGGAGAATAATCAAGATTTATGATTTTATGAATCATTTTTGTCAAAATGAAGAACCCTTTGTTTTATGTCTAAAATGTTAACAATGTCACAGAACATCAACTTTTTGTTAGTACCCTGTTAGTACCCTGTTAGCAAATAGCACACAATTCTGAAAATCCTTTGCAGCTTGTGAAACAAAACCACACTAAAATGCAATGGATTTTACTGGAGATACAAACATGAACGTGTTGGTGTGCATGTCATATTTTGTTGAAGGTTTCAACATATTGAAAGGAAGCCAAGTTCAACAACATTGGTGGTCTTTCCATTTTGTGCTGTATGTGGGAAAAACACACGTTGTTCATTCCAGTACAGAGATGAAAGAAACCTGACCTACTGTGATGCCCCAGGGCTGCAAGTATGTTTCATCTGCACTGCACAAGAAAACTACTGTTGTGCAGATGAAGA
>JAPMOB010229214.1:0-24215 GCA_029875015.1 Lepomis gibbosus | reverse complement strand
AATTGGTCTGATCAGCCAATATATAAGTCCCCTTTGTTTGTTGTGTTTTAGGTCAGTTGTATTTTGAGTTGGTTGTGTTTGGAGCTTTAGTTACTGTTTGTTTATGTGACCTCTTTTATGGGCCCACAATTGTATCTTTATTTTTTGTAAATAAACAACCTTAATTTTTGAACTTCCCTTGTGTCTCCTCGTGCTTGGCTGCTTGGTCCCTCACAATCTTCAAACCCATTATTAATTGGACCAAAAATTAATGTTAGAGTGTATATCCATTCACAGTTCATACAATTCAAACTAAGATTTGTGACGTTCAAAGTAGGCTGAATCTATGGGTTTATTTTTGATTCAAAAGGACAGGGTCATTTAGAATCAGGTCCTGAGGCAGTCCTCCCGATGGACTCAAATGGGAAATACATGGACACCAACAAGCTCTTTTCAGGACGTGTGGGTCTACACGTCTGTCAGAGATATCAAGCAGAGGCAGCTACTTACCCAGTATGGACTCACACAGTGACCACACCCTTGCAATTTAAACAGGGAGACATAAAAAGTACTGGTTACCAAAAGAATGTAGAGTATGTGAGCACTGTATGACAGGTAAGGTGGAGACTGACGCATTTTCTTCTGCAATGTGATGAATATAAAAGCATAAGAAAGCCATTAAAAAAAAACTATTAATACGTGATTTCAAAGAACTTCAAGAAAACAGTAAATTAAGAATAATCCTAGGGGAAGGACATACGGCAAACCTTGCCGCCAAGTATGTGTCCCTTTGTCACAACATGAGGGACAGCGATTGACTCAGCAATGATTGACTCGCTTGTCCATGTTTCTACATATTGAGTAAGTAGTTTATTTTAAAAGTGGGTGAATTATTCAATAATTGCATGTAATTCCAGTTTTAAAATTTTCCCTATAAATGTTCTGACTGCTTTTTAATTCATCAATCAGACTAAATATAAATACATTACACAGCTAGGCTACAGCTTACATCATTCTATCCATGCACTGAACTCGAATTTGGTCTTTATTAGACTACCTTACAGAAAACAAAATGCCATTTGAAGTCATTTAGTGCATGTATGGGATCATGTCCTATTGCCAGTTGCATATTGGTATTTGTACATCCTGAATATTATATATAATATAAATGATTTTCTTCTTAATTGCAATTCCTCTATAACTCCACAAGGTAGGAGGTAAAACAATTATTGGAAAATGTTGTATCAATTAATATGTCCCCAAATATTTACAGTGTTCATGGATCTACAAAACTAGATGTCAAAACTGTCATTAATTTAATACTTTTATGCACGTTTCAAATCTTTTCATTCAAGGTACATGGGTACTGTAATTATTAAAATATGACATAACCTTTTTTATCATGGCAACTTCATATGTCTTGTAAAAATGTGAGCAATAAGAGTAAAGACAACATAACTTTGTTGTTGAATTTCCAGTTACATTTATTTTATGAATGTGTACATCTGACACTATAATACAATAGGACGATTGTTTTTCAAAACTGTGTCACACAGTGCTTTTACAAGAGCAAAGACAATGAAAACATATAAAACAAGTATAGTATATTGGAGGTAACATTCAACACTACAGCAACCAAAACACTGGAAATATTATCAGTTACTGTAGTACTCAAAACTTACAGCTTAAGAACAAGTTTACAACAAACAAGTGTGATAAAAAGGTGGACTCATTTGCACACACATCTTATAAAGATTTATACATTATTTTGAAAGAATTATATAAAGAATAAGTAGAAAAATAGGCAAAATATACCATTCACTAAATTCCTTCTTTTCTTCTATGTGTTATTACTTAGCTTACATAACATAAACAGTGTCACATCTTACTGCTTGGATTCTTCTACTTGGCATTTGCCAGACATCAAGCAAATCATTAAAACAGATTAATAAGTGCAGTTTAAAATGTCCTTCAGAGTTTGCATTCAGAATAATATTTCCATTAACAAGATATTTGGTCACCATTTTCTGCAGTGTCATATAAGCTTCCATTCACTGCCTGGTGCCAGATTAATGTATCAGGTATAGTGGGAGACATGAGTTCCTTCCTTGTAAACATGGCCATTTCTGAAGGTGTCTTCTTTAGAAATGAGTCTTGTTTCACAGCTGTATCTAGTTCAAAGTGATATGAGGAGCTTGACATTTCACTGTGAAGCTTTAAGTTTGCTCCACAGAGAAGCTTGACTCAGATCTGTCGAACAACACAAAAAAAGTAAATTATGTGACATGACAATTACATGTAGTGAGAGTTCATGAGAGGAGAGAACATGGTACATGAGAATGTGTGTAAGTGTGCGTGAGCTTACATCTCTTGGCGCTTGTGTATCATGTGGTTGTTGTACTCTAAAACAGGAGGAATGGTCTCTTCATCCTCAGGAACCTTAAAGAGACACATGGGAAAAAAAATCATAACCCATCTGAGTGATTTCATAGTCCAGTGTGTTCACTTAAAAATAAAGTTTTCCTTTTCACTCAAAGGGTAAGACCACCATCTAGTGGTAGGAAAACAGTCTTACCTCCCAGTAAACTTCATCATCAAAGCAGTTGTCATCAGCAGGGTCACCCCAGATAGGGAACCTCAGAATGAATCCTTTGAAGAGAGAAAGAAAACAGGCATTAAGCAACACTTCCACTGCATATACAATTTTCTTTTCCATGTTCCCAATTAAAACCTCTTTTTCAAAGGAACTCTTAGTACTAAAGTGCTCTATAAATAAATATCATACTTCTGAATTCCACATAATCATTAAAACAGACTAAGTCTTATAGTATTACACATTACAAACTTACCAACAATTGCTCCTCCAACAAGTCCAAATGCAATTGCTACACAAGTGCCAGCCGCCTGGTAGCCTCCCTGGGTATTAACAGATCTTTTTCCAGAAGCCACTTCCTCAAAAATGCTGTTTAACCTGAACAGAAAAAAAAATTTTTAACACAGAACTTCATATAAAACCCTGCCAGTCATTGTAACATCCTTCTCAGTTGATAAAACCTGAAGAACAAACTGCCAATATCTGTAAATTAAAGCAATCACTGCAGATTTTCCAAATTTCAAGTTATGTGTCTGTCGCTCACCCCTCTTTGCTATAGACAGAGACAGAAGCGCTTGCAGAAACAATGGCAGCTACAAAGCCGCCAAGCATCCCTGGTACAGCATGCAGGTTGTGGATCCCACATGTGTCCTGGATCTTTAAATATTTCTCCAAGAAGGGCTGAGAATGAGAAAAACAGTCTTACATTAATGACTGATCTGTAGCCAGGGCCATATGATTTAAAAAATAATGAGGCCAGTTCCAGACTGTCACTAGGTGTGACGTGCCTCCTTAGACAAACTAATGTTTGGCACAAAATTGGTTCAGTTAGCTAGGCTGTTTAAAGAACTCAGTACTTTTAGAATAAGTCATCAGTTCTTATTATCCTTTTTTTCTGTTTTTTTAGCTTCTCCTTTCATTATGCTTCCTTCACTTTGCTTCTGAGTTTTTATATCACTTTTTTTTACTTTCCATTTGCTGTGATGGAGCTCTAGCAGACTTCATGAGTTAGAAGGTAAAAGATTGCACGCTCACCGTCACATACAGGTAGCCAAAGGTGGAAATGATGCCACAGCAGAAACCCACAATTAGTGCACCATAAGGCATGATCATGAGCTCTGCTGATGCTCCCATGGCAACGCCGCCCGCCAGAGTGGCATTCTGGATATGCACCTGTCAGTTAAAACAGCTCATTAGTCACGAGAAACACATAGTTGTTACATGACTAGTTTTTATGTGATAAATCATTACCATGTCCAGTTTTCCTCTCTTCTGAGACATGCTGGAGATGGCCACGGTGGTGAGAACCGAGGAAGTGAGGGTAATGTAAGTATTTATGGCTGCTCTGTGCTGTCCGTCTCCATGGTTTGCGATAGCCGAGTTGAAACTAGGCCAGAACATCCAGAGGAACAGTGTGCCTGTGAGGTGAGAGTGAGTCAATAAAAAAGCACAGGGAGATTGACACATTTATAATCAAGCAAACAGGTTTGACAATGATGAATATGAAATATTACAAATGTCAAAGACTTATTGAATTCTATAATTCATAAGTAGCAGGTCACTCACCAATCATGGCAAACAGATCAGAGTGGTAGACAGATCCGTTGAGGCGTTTGCTTTGGTGTAAGTTTGGTCGGTAGAGGACCCAGGAGATAGCCAAACCATAGTACCCTCCGAAGGCATGAATGACCATGGAGCCACCAGCATCTCTGCACTGTGGGAATATGCGGCACAAAAGAGAAATTGCAATGTTTAAATGAAAAGTCTCACACCTCTGACAATAATCACGTTTCCTGTGATGATTGTGTTTGGTGAGACTCACATGAAGGAGATCGAGGATGATATATTCCTCAACAGCAAACAGTGTGACGCCAAATAAGGTGACAACCATCAGCTGGACAGGGCTTACTTTTCCCAGGAGGGCACCGTAGGCAATCAGAGAAGCGGCACAGCAGAAGTCTGCATTGATCAGACTATGTGGGGGACAAGGAAAAGGAAGAGAACAAGGTCAGAATGAGTGGAAACATTAACAACCATCTCAATGGTCTGCGAGGAATCACAATGCCATATTGAGTCCATTTCAGCAAACATCCCAGAATGATTCAAAGGATAGTTTCAATAGTCTGAGTACCTATCTATCTTGCTTTCAAAATGACAAGTAGTTACAAAAAGTTTTGGAATCCACGCATGCAGATGGCTTCAGTCGTCAGCTGTGAACAAGCTGCAGTGGCTGTAACATATTTTGAGAGGCTCAGACAGTGATATGAGGTGTCAATATCTAGGAAAAGGAGCTCTACAACAGTGGCTCTCAAAGTGGGGTCCAGGGACCCCAGGGGTCCTGAGCATCTCCCAGGAGTTCTCCAAGCAATGAGGGGTATATTTTATTTAAGTATACTTCCATCCATAAGAAACACAATGACAGAATTATGACTATATTTTTCATGGATTTCACACACTTTATATAATGAAACAAATATCCTATGAGAGGAAATTCTATCAAATGGGGTTCCATGATCTAATTTGTGTCAGTTTAGGGATCCTTGACATGAAACCGCTTGAGAACCCATGGTCTTACATCCAGTTACAACCCATTTCAAAACAGTTTTGCTCAAGGACAATTTTCAATCTGATATCTTTTGAGAGGTCACTTGTTGTGTTGCAGGAAGATGCTTAAGGAAATATGAGTCAAAGTTGGAGAGAGACGTTTGCTGTGTCCTGTAAAGAGGTAACTACATACTGCAGTGAAATGCAATAATGACCATGTAAGGACACATATCCTTTTAAAATGCGCAGAGATTTCGGTGGTGTTTTCAAGAAATTATTCTTGTGTAAAAAAGATTTGCCTACTCCATTCCACTCCGCTGGTTGCAAGAAGTCCGATTGTATTACAGTGACAAAATTAGTTAATAAGTTCATTGTTACGTCATGTTCCTTCTATTATAAACACAGGCTTTTATTTTCTTTTGTAAATTCAGAGAATTGTCAAATTTTAAAAAATAATCAATAAGTCGGGAATTCGCAAAAGCAACTTTAGCAGCATTCATAAAATAAATGTGTTTAAATGATCTAGAACAAATCGACATTTTGAAAAACTATGCAGAGGGATATTTTGGATCATTGTAAAGTAGACTTCCTTCGCTTTTGCAGCAATTGAAAACTTAGAAAATATTTTGGTCTCAGTTTTTTCTGCTTCATCTCTCTAAAAAAATATTTTAAAATTAAATTTCTACTCCACGTAAACGCTAGAACATGACTTGAAGCTGCGGCAGATTGAACTATATGATACTTAAACCCAAGACAAGCTGCCTTAAAAATGTGTAGGCCCATAATTTAATAAATCATCAAAAAATTATATTTTTGTACTGGCTTCTACCTATGGTCCTCGTTTTTAAATTATAAATTATCACACACAAATTTAGATTAATGGGCTTTTTTACAAAAGGCTTAATCTAATCTGCGCTTGAGTTACATAACGCACTTTTGCCCATCCCCCTGTATCTCCCTACTTTACTACATGTTTGATGGGGCACATAAAGCTGCTCAGCGTGCTTGCAATGAAGAGACTTACTTCTCTATTCCAATTTTGATTGTTCCGGTGTTGGGGTCGAGGGAGTGGAACCAGCCTTGCATAAGAAGAGCCCACTGTATACCAAAGGCAGCAATCAGGAAGTTGAAGCCGACAGCACTGAAGCTGTAGCGTTTCAGGAAGGTCATGAGGAAACCAAATCCAACAAAGATCATGACATGGACGTCCTGGAAGCCTGAAGAGAGGGAAATAAACACATTTTATTAATAAGTCTGTCATGATTTAAATTTGTAGAATAGTTAAACAACACTGTGGCTACAACACGTTTTCAGGCTTTAAAAAAATAATTCTCCAGCACTTTCATTTTCAACTTATTTCTCATTAATTAACATAGGGAAATTAAAATGACGAATTTAAAGTTAGCTGTTAATCTGCTCCGCCAGCTCACTCTCTAGGGAGGCAACAAAATCTGATTATAGCCTACCGTTGTCCAACCACACAAAACTTGAACAATCGAGTCGTTTAATTTGCTTAAATTGATTACTTGATTTGAGATAGTATTACAGATGGCGAACTCCATGATGGGTTTACAACATTTTGGATTTACAATTGATGCCAAATTGTTACAAGTAGGCAACTGTAAGCCCAGAAAAGTGATATTTTGCATTGTGCAGCTATACACGTTACAGCTATACAATGAAAATAGAGCGTCTCATAAATGTTGCAACCCATATTCCATCTGGAAAAACACCCTCCTTATATCATAACCCATGTTTTTTTTTTACCTGTGACAGTTCAATAAAAAAATAATTTTGTGGTAATTTTGTGTGGCAATTTCAAGTCGTGAAAAGAAACAGAAGAGTGAATATGTAAAATGGTCCCAATCTTGTTCTAAACTGTTGCAGATGTAAAAAAAAAAAAAACAAAAAAAAAAACAAACGTATATTTTTTTATTGGCTCAGTAGGCTAATGCATTGTCATCCACTTGTCGACAGTGGAAAAATCCTGTGATACATCAGTGACATTTATTGCAAAGTTAATTTCCTTACAGGTTGTTTATTCTACTTACTGGGATATCTGTAGTAGAAGTCATTTTCGACATCGCTGGTGATGTTCTCATGCAGTTTGGTCTCTGCCCAATGTGCGTCTGACTCATCATCATACCGGATGAAAACTCCAAACAGCACAACCATAGCAATCTGCCAGACGAAGCAGACAGCCGGCAAACTAACACGAACATTGGTGTTCTTTTGCCGGCCGAAAAAATTGCCCATGCTCTCACAACAATTCCCCATGGCGATGCTGCTGCTCCTGTTGCTGCTGTTGACGATGATGAAGATGATGATGCTCTGAGCACTCCCCAGCTAGGCCCTCTCTCTGACTTTGAGCAGCTTCTCAGCAGGTATTTATATGGACATTTGAACGGGTGTGCTTTAATTCTCCACTTACAAACAAGGGGTGGACACCTTATGTTATCAGGTAAACCACTCCTTCCCTGCTCGCCTCTCATCCCTGCTGTTACAGCGAGGCCAAGCTACAAAACTCCTCCTAAAACATTTCAGCGAAGTAAAGGAATCCGGGTCTATATGATGAAGTTACTTGGCCAGCCACATGGATATAACAAATGAGAGTGAGTGAACTGCATGAGCCATATAAGCCTAAACATTACAAAACAGGCAACTTACAATTAGACCACACTAATACATAAGTTAAAAATGAACAACCTATGCATTAAAGTCCGTGAAAACCCTGAGACTGCTTCAGTACATTCAGACATGAAAAACACATTAAAGACTTTGTTTAAATATATTGCCAGGCTGAGCTAATCAGAGGCAGAGAAGGGGGTATGACTTTGCCAGAGGATGCGCAAATTCGCTGCCAGACAGATGACAGATGAGCTGAAATTTTATGTTGTGTAGGCTACAAGTGGCAACCTTCTGGTCTGAAAAGCGAAGCCATTCTTTTAAAATGCCAGCAGGGGCGAAGCCAGTGTTTGCACTAGGACGTCCGACTGTAGCCTATTGAACTCAATAACAAAATTACCCTCATCGTACACCATTGTACAAGGGGTTGTGTGTGTGTGTTTGTGGGAGGGGGGCATGTCCCTCCCACATTTCAAAACCTTATGTATAATTTTATTTTGCATTGCCAGCCTGCCTAAGGCGATTTCGAAGATGGCTCATAGCCAGACGGTTTAGGCTACTATGAGTGATTAGTCAATCAATCACACAAAAATTCTGGATAAAAAATGCGACACAATGCAGAGGGGTTGCTGAAAAGCTGAGGGGGAAAAAGAGATCGCTGTGCAGCAAAGTGCCTCAATATTACAGACTTTAGTGCTGCTGTTGCTCATGAAATTAGTGATGATGTCTGCAGCAGGGTGGGTAGCAACTTGTGACAAGTAATGCAAATTTGCAAAATAAATGAATAAAATAACAAAGTCTGCCAACTTTTCACGTTCCTTTATAACGGTATTTTTATTCTTTATTTTCTTTGGGCCTTTATTCTAGGCCTTTAATCCTTTAATATAACCTACTTTCATTTCGACACATTTTCCATTGATACTTTCATAACTTCACCAGCCTGTAATCTTCATTTTGCTTCATTAACCATAATGAGCGCGCAGGATGTGCGCGCAGAAGGTATTCAAAATGTTCACACAGATATGAGCATCCTATAGTATTTCAAGAGGAAGAGGTAGCTACATTAACAGCTGTTCCATGGTTTTTATAATATGTAGTCTGTTTTGTTCTAGCTATATTTGGCTCTCTCTGACTGTGCACCTAAGTCTTCATAATATCCCCTCCCCAGTCTATTCTCCATCTTCTGTCACTGCAAATACCCTCTTCAGCCACACTAATAAATACATTCTGTTTTCAAAGGTGATTAGAAATGGGCATTTTTGTTTTGTTTTAATTTTTTAATTGTGGTGCTTGCCTGGGACGCCCCTAGCATTTTAGCATCACCTCAGGTTCAAACTTGCTCCTATGCCTTTGCCCTCAGTATAAACTTTCCTAATGAGTTTATTTCATCAGTCCCTAGTTTCAATAATTCTTTAATACAGCATGGTATTCATTTAGAAAATTATGGTCCCATTTAGGGTAAAATAGAAGATAAAACAGAGTACGCATTAGGGCATCGCTACCATGTGATTGACAGAGACATGTCAATTAAGATAGAGGCTAATCATATTAACTTCACTGTGTAGGCTACATTTAACCAACAGTTAACCTGAATTAGAGATGCTGGTTCCAAAGAACCAAGATGGCGATGGTCAAACAACGTCACAGTGGCTACATTCACTTTTTTATACAGTCTGTTTTTTTGTTATACAGCCCTGCCTGGGCTTGCACAAAAATATATCTTTGTTAAACACAATCTGGTGTATGACTTTCTCCTTGGTTGGTCGCATTTCCCAAGTTGGGAAATTGTTCTTCTGATTGCGGTGAGGAACACAAAATAATTAATTGTGCAAAGTTTTGATGATGAGACTCCATCCTTGAATCACCCGATTGGTAGATTTTTTTGCCTCCCTAGTCAGTGCGCTTGAGGAGCACCTTACCAGCTAATGTTACAGTTCTTTAACTTATGTCAAAGATGGTACAACGAAAGTGTTTTGTGCTAAATGATTACATTCTGGAGGAAGTAAGTAAAGAGTGCTGATTTTATCGCTGACCAGCAGTGTTGGGCCATGACTTAGTAACTCAGTAATAGGTTACTGTAATAATATTACTTTTCCAGAAACTAGTAGTTTAACGGATTACTTTTCTAAAACAGTATGCTAATATTATACAGTTACTAATGCAAGTAACGCTGCGTTACATGCTTGACGTGAATGCATGGTCAGCAGCACCGGGCATTATGTTGTTCAAGACAGCTTTTAGACAAAAAGCTGAAGGAAGAATGGAGAACGAGAGGGAGAGAGGTGTTCTTTCCACAGCTAGAAATATCACCATTACTGAGTCACAGTCTAATATGCAAAGAACTTTGTCGACCGCTGTAAACTCTGTGCGACCAGCAAAAAGCTTTCAACCACAAACAATTCTACATCTGATTTACTGAAGTATCTGCTGAAGCAGCACAGCAACATGAAACATTCAGAAAGAAACTCCAGCAGCTACTCTCTTTTATGACTGTTTAGACTCATCGGGAGAGAGTAGCGTTAAGGAACATAATGTTTTCTGAAAATACTGTATCTGCTCTGTGAATACATGTGCAGAAAAACTAGTAGCTCATAAGTTAGGATTTAGGCTACTTGCTTTTTTTTTTATTTCAGACCCTGGTATAAAGAAACATTACCTGTTTTGTAAAAAAAACGGACTCCTTGCTGCTGCTATTAATATCGTGTTGGTTAAACTTTTACTACCTAGTCATAAGTTACAAGACATTTTCATCCACTGCAGGGAGCAAACCCCAACACCATTGCTACATCCCTTTAGCAAAGGGCATTTAGTGTGCAAGGTTTCTTTGCATAAAGATTTTTATTGTTTAAAATAACACATACAAACATACATAGTTCAATCAGATATAGTTAAACTTTGACTGGTACTGGACATTTGTTCATTTTCAGTGTGGTGTTTTTGTGCGATGTGCATTGTTGGCATTTTAAAACAAATCTCAGATAATTCTAATTTTGTCAAGGTTAATGGATATCTTTTGTAGGTCTTACCAAAATAAGATGTCCTGATTTGTTTGTCAAGGTTTCAAGGTTATTTACTGCTTTATTTCAAATTTGAATAAAATAATTGGTGAATATTCAAAGACAAAGTAGTAAACCTAGAACACTTCCCTGCTTATTAGCTCTATTGGAACAGGAAGCTGCTCCCGAGTGAACACACCTGCCAGTCAGGCTTACACCATATCAATTACAGTTGCATACTGAACTAAGGCGTGTTTAACTTTGATCAGAAGACACAGTAGTTATTCACAGGAATTAGTAATACAGCTCTTCCCTGGGGTTATAACAGCAACACATTTATTAATGCTTCATTTTAACTTTTAATAGACGGTTTACTGAGCATGAATGTACATTTCCAGTTTTACACTGCTGCTAACCACTGAGCCTCTCCACTGGAGCTGCCAGGCGTACAATGCCTTGTTTAAGGACCCTTTAACAGTGAACACCTGGCAACACTATTTGTTTGTCACTTATTTCCTACCCTACTTCCTACTTCAGGTGTCTTATCTTTAGTCCACAATTGCCTGAAGATGAGAGGAGTCATGATATTCATCCGAAACAGAAAAAAAACAATGACCAATGAACAAATCTGTATAAGGTCGCCTTAAAAGTGTTGTTTATCATATTCTACTCCATTCATCATATGCCTGCTGGTAATTAGTTTCCTCCCCTACAAATCATGCGTACTTTGTGTTCTGGTTGTGTTGTGCAATCTCGAAGATGATCTAACAGAAGAGATTCCAGTCTAAGTATTCATGTGAGGGCTTTGCTATATCTCTGGGAGACAAAAGAACATTCCAGATGATATCTGCTTTTCTTCGTTAACACATTCCACTCCTTCCACTCATTATGTAATGCATTATGTCTCCATTATGAGATGATTTTCTTAGATTATATTACAGTGCGTGTTCAAGAATCAAGATATGATTAACAGTATGTACTTATGCTCAAATTAGATTTATAGAACAGATAGAAGTTGCTTGTATTTGTGCACATTTCCCAATATCACATGCACATTGCTGGTTTTACACACCCACAAAGTAAAATAAACTTTTGTGGTAAATAGACGTTTATGTTTTCATGACAGACTGAATTTGTGCTTTCAAGGTATTTGCATTGTTTTGTATTGAAAACAACTGCCATGTGGCCACAAGTGACAAGTGTGCTCTGGTGTGAAAGGGCATTCTTAATTAAATGTAGAAAAGACAAAGGACATGCTGATTGATTTTAGGCGTAAGTCATCAACTCCTCAGAACACTACCATCAATGGGCAGATGGTGGGATTTGTAGAAACATGTAAGTATCTCGGCAGTCTGATCAACAATAAGTTGGACCTTTATTCCAACACTGAGATGCTCTGCAAAAAAGGCCAACAAAGACTGTTTTGCCTTCGCAAACTGTCAAAGTTTCATGTCAATAAGACCCTCATGATCCTTTTTTATAAACCATACATTGAGTCTGTTTTAACATTTGGTAATCGGGTATGGTAATCTCACTGTCAAGGCTAAAACTGCTCTTTCCAATATAGTGAAAGTCAGCAGTAAAATTCTACGTGTCTAGCAGTGTAGCCTCACATACCTGTATATTAGACAGAAAATTAGGAAGGCCAAATCAATTATTTCTGACAGCACCCACCCCCCTTAATTTGGAGTTTCAAATCCTACCTTCTGGTTCTCAGTTTAGATTGCCCCTGAAGGGCAATAGGCACTCATTCATTCCAACTGCTATCTCCTTTCTAAACTTAGTCCGGAGAAGTAGATACATTTAACAGTGAAATAGATGATGTTGTTGATGATGATCGTTGTGGAAATGTTCCCCTGTGTTGCTGTCTATTGCTGCTATAGTGTTTTTTGATGATGAATATTGTTTCTTTTTAACATACGGCTGTCGAATCAGAATACTATTTATTTATTTCTATATTCAGAAATGGAGCACCTCATTCTGTAGCACTTTAGCATTTATCTATCTTCTCAATCCATAACATTTTAGTATTTTATGTATTTTGGTCTTGCATCTATGTCTGTCCTGTGTCTTGCTGCAGAACCAATTTCCCTACAGGGACAAATAAAGTTTAAGTAAGTAAGTATGTGGGATAATGGTAAGTGTAAAAACATAGATTAACAGTAGCACAAATAAAGAGAAGTCTTAAAGTCGGTAATACAAAGGCCTGCAGATGCACAACAACCTCTAAGTAAAGAATTGCTCCCAATCTTTATTGTTCACATCTCCTGATCTAAGTGCAATATGTGTACCTGTGTCACCAGTTTAACCAACAACTTTTTTTCTTATTTTATTTGAATAATTTTTTAAATGATAACAAGAAAAAGCTGGATCATACGTTTGTGTTTTGTAATTACTTCCACTGTTGTTATTATCTTGTGGTCCCAACCACCAGGTTGGCCGATCTAAAGCTTAGCTAACATTACCCATCATGAGCCGCTGGTGACACCAGACTGATAAAAACTGTCACAGTAATCCCTGCTGAATGTACTAAACATAACAATACCCCTAATTTGTTCAGTATTGTCCATTTCGTTGTGGAACGTTTTGCTTGTTTCACTTCACTTCAAGATATCACAAAACAGTCACTGGCAAATTATCCTGTGATGATGAACATTGGCAAGAAAGACTATCTTCATCACCTGCAGTGCACGAGTAAAATGTTTAGGAGCTGAAAGATAATATTAGGGATCAGTGCTCAGGTGATAGAAACCATGTTAAAGCTTTTGATACAGGAGGGAGAAGAACGTTGTTCAATCACAAGGTCATATTTAGAGTTCTGTCACAGGGAGCATCTGCCCTGCTGAGGGTCTGTCTGAAGGGAGTATTTGAATAAGTAGATGAACATATAATAATGCTACAGAAAGTACAGCAGGGAGTGAGCATGTTGTTTCAAAAATAATTAGGTCTACATAAAAATAAAAATAAACATTTTCATAAATAAATAGAATTACATAAAAATTACATAAGAGTTGTTTATCATTCAACTTAATCGATGCAGAAATAATACATCATCTTAAAATATTTCAGTGTGGTTGAACATGTGACAAAAGGACAGAATGGAGGTTTCAGATTTTATCTTTTGTGGGCATTTCAGCATTGTTGTCTGTCACATGGTGTGTCCTGCTTTAGTCGCACCGAGAATGATGCAGGTGGAGATTTTATGAGCTCCTGTCATTCTACAGGCAAATGAGATGCAGCTATTCAAACAACCAGACTTTTTATTTTCTTTGCTTCAGCAGTCTTTTAAAATACATTAACTGTGCATCCTGTAAGGCAGGGTCATAATCAGCTATTTAACATTTTCATTGGACCACTCCTGCAACCCAACCCTCCAGGGGTTCCTCGCAGTCTCTGCAAAACTCTCTGTTTTACCCATGGCCAGAACAAGCAGTGATTCTTTCTCCTTTGAACCCATATTTGGAACAAATTTGGGGTGTTGGCGTGTTATCTACATTATAAGCTCATGAAAATAGAATTGTCACGTGCACCATTGCATTATTCACAACACTATTTTCTACAGTGCAATCTGTGACAGATGAATGGAAGGCATGTTTATATATACTGACACCACATCTGATTAAATAATGGCTTTCTTTTGGAAATAAAATGTGAATGAAGCTTTTTGCACTTGGTTTAATTCATCCATCTGGAGCAGCCTGAGGAGAGTGACTAAGCAGAGAAGAATTTCCTTCAACACACAGCTAGATGCCTCAGCGATATAGGAGCATCAGGCGACAGAAAATTACAGCACATTCTGAAGATGATCTGACACTCAGATAACCCCCACAGACACGCGGCTGTGTTAGGGTTAGGGTTGGATTTCAAAGGAAGGCAGAAGTTTTGCTTATGTCAAACAGCATGTGTGTCTCTCACATGCTCCTTCATGTGATACTTCACGCACATGCAAATTGTTCTGTTCTCACAGTCTGGCATGCCACAGTCAGCCACACAGGTGACTCTGAGCAACATTGGATATGACTAAATTAATTTTGTTTTCATATTTTATGAAATGAGGGCCCGCATGAACTACCAGTGTAAGATTTTGAACTTCGACTCATGCAAAGCTACCATAGAGGATTCACAGAGCTACAATTTAGGGCTGGAAGGAATAATAGGTCCCCTTTAAAGGGAAAGTGTTGTGTCGAAACAAGTTGATTTGTGTCGTCATTAACCTTTAGAGAATGTGCATGCTTTTCTGTAAAGGTGTTAATTATTTACTCAGACATGCCTAAAGTGTTTGACTGACTTCCAGTTGTTAATGTGACCTGCATATTCCATTTATCAATCCGTTTGTCTCATTTAAAGTTCCCAGTTTTGGATTTAGCTGAAGGAGCCCTGACCAGCAAGCAGCTGAACAGTAGAAGACAGAAGCCAGTCAGAGCTCCTGTTGCTGTTTTGATAGTTCATGTCATGTAGGACCTCTTCTTTCACATCTTTCACAAACAAATTAATTGTGAGATGGAACACAATATGCAAAGCAACATTTGAAATATAATTTAATTTTACATTTACTATATATATCTATAATTATTCCAGTTGCAAACTAGACTCAATAATAATCAAACATTTTGCACCTCTATTCACACACTGATAATTAATCAGCAAATTATTTTAAATGATCTGTCTCAGTATTGTGTGGTCTATGATGAGGGGATGTCGAAGATGTGCATAAAATGAAAGCCCATGTAGCTGACTAATTTATCTTTTTTGAGATATTTATAAATCTTTCTCCCGTTTCTGATTGAACTAATTTTTTAAGCACACCCTAAGACTTGTTTCAAAACACCCAAAAACGCTGGAGAAAATTAGGAGACACTGAAGTGAAGTGAAGGTCTGTGAAATAACACAATTTTTATCACCCTTGTGTTCTATGACTTTCTTTCTTGTTTTTGCCTCCTTGTGATTTTATTCTGTTTTCTTTTTCTTGTAACTTTGTAACTTTGTTAAGAAACATGCAATACAAATAAAGGTCATTAAATATTCCTATTCTCATCTCATCTGTAACACCACAATGGAACAAGCTACCACACAAAATCAGAGCATGGGCGTCCCTCTCTAACATTAAGAAGCTGTTGAAAACTCATCTCTTCCAAGAACACTTAAAACACCTCTAACCCCTAATGTCTAACATAAATGTTCATGTGCTCTTCTTCTTCTATCTCCTTACAATTCTCTTGTATTGTTTGCACTATCTTGTTAACTCTTAACTTCTTTTTACCACGTTGATGTCGTATATGCTATTAGCTCTTACTAGTAGGCTACTTATTCCTGCTCTTACTAGTATATTTTGTCACTTGTAGATTTCTTACTTTATTGATGCTTTAATGATGCTTGTGTGTTGTTCCTTAAATGTAGGTCACTTTGTATAAAAGTGTCTACCAAATGAGTAAATAAAATGTAAATACTTATAGTACAATGTGTTTTTTCAGAAAATATTATAGTTATCATGGCTAACATTTCCACATAAAAAGCAAAGCCGGCCACATCTTGTAACATCTTGTATTTCTGGTTATTCTGTATCAAATTTATGTAATTGAATGGATGTGATTTCCAGTATGTAGGCACACTGACTTACAGCAATATCACAGTGATATGAGCAGAATTGAACTAAATTGGCTTATCAGTTAATATAATTTGTTTTCTTGTGAATACCTTTGCACTGAATGAGCTGACACAACCCATGCCTAACTTTACAATTGCAGAGTCAACAGATCAGGTATTCAACAACCTCAGACTAAAAAAAGCAAACATAGGTAAAATAGAAATATTCTGAATGAGGTTGAATTATTTTCCTTGGATTATTTTATCAACCATTTAAATTGAAGTTTTGTTAGGTGGAGAGAACTACCTACTCTTTAAGCATTGCCTCAGATTTAAGTTTTGTTACTTGTTGCCTTGGAACCAAATATAAACACATCATGAGACACTCATGTGACAACTAAAAGTTACAGAACATGCTCGACCGGTAAGGTGGTTTCAATTACAAAGAGTTGAGAAGTCAGTTTGAAAAGCGGCAACAAAAAAAAAATCACATGACAGTCATGCCTTCAGCTGATGAGTGACAGGTGACACACCTTCCTCACTGCAGGTATTTTACTCATTATAGAAAAGACATTTAGTCCGCATTCTTTTGCAGTCTAAAATCTTACTTTCATTTCCACACAGGCTTACACTGAGGCATTGAGCTTGCAGCAGACAATTTCAATAGGTGTTCAGTCCATTTACCTGTTCTTAATGTACTGCAAGTATTTTTTTTTCTTATTTGTAGTACTGAAGAAACCTTCATTAAGTAATCTTTAATACAAAAGTTGACATCGTTTCAAGCCATGCGTTCCTATAGTCCTCAGTAGTAACAACATCATGAGCTTCTTTATTACAAAATTCTAATTATTAGAGACAAAATTCCTTACCCTGTGCCCTAAATTGGTTCCAATTTATCTTAAAACGGAGGAAACTTACAAACAGACTGCTTTTCTCTTGAAATTCTCCAACTAAACGTCAATGATTTCTTCATCCAAGTGTGATAGTCTTAAGAAGTCATTGTGTCAGGATTATCACATGAGAAATCCTTAGAACAGCTACTTTAAGTCCACTCCCAGATAGGAAAATTGCTGTGGCCCAGATCCGGCCCACCGCTGACACATTTAATCCGGCCCACATACTGCGTGGCATTGAGCGGTCCACTCCTGCTTGCCAGATCTGGGCCGCAAGCGAGCCATAACCATGCCACATGTCAACCAAGAACAAACCAAATAAACCACAACTGTTCCTAATCCGGGCCACAGTTTATTTTTATTCTGGCCCAGATGTGGCCCACATTCCTCATGTTCATATGGCCCACATGCAGGGAGTGTACATGAGACAGATGCGACACAAGCACGTTAGCAGCTTCAGCACACAGTCTTTATGTAGGAAGTTCACCAAAGATAACTACCTGGTTAAAATATCAACTTAGTGAAGATAACTAAAGACAGATTCTTGGAGTGGAAAGAGAGGTTACACAACGGCCACGGAACTGCCGACTAGCTATCACGTATGGGTATTTTTTTGTGAGACTATTCTACAGACTGACCTGAGCGGACTGAGCCTCCATCATCCCTCTGCACATTTTTTTTTTTGCAAAAATTTTCAAATCAATTGACAATCAGCAGGCTGTGACAGAGTATGCTTCAGAAAAGGCAATTTCCATGCTAGACCCTATCGCTGTAGGGAAACTACCAAGCCCCAGAGACCTTAATGATGGATATGAGCACCTTTCGAGAAATATCTCAGGTTGAGCTTGGCAGGGAGTTAGCCCAAAGATGCTTAAGTGAGCGTCAGGCCTTACCTGGAAAAAGTAAAGTCATTTTTCTTGATGACCTTCAGAGTGATACAGGGCCCAGTCGGAATAGCCTCTAGGCAGCCTAGCCCTACTCCTCACCCTGAGAAACAAACCAACGAGAGTCACAACCTTAACTCTTCAGGGACACAACCAGCCGGTGCTTCTGGAGGTGCTCCACTTTCAGGAGTATTCAGCAACTAACTGCTTCATGAGAGCATATTTAATCCTCCACACATCCAAAAAATGGTGGTTGAGCACATAATGGGCAGTGAGACATCACCTTCCAGTTACAGTCAGAGCAGAATTCAAACCTCTCTTGCAGACTTCCTAAGACAAATGTAGAAGTTGATTGCAATGTCTGGCTTACACAAGTTGAGCTCCTCCTTTGTGACTCCTCACTGTCTTAAAATCAAAGGTTCAGAAGGATATTGGAGAGTTTGCTGATCCATGCAGCTGATGTTGTTAAGTCTCTTGGTACTACTGCACTCCTCAGTTCTTACCTTGAGCAGCTTGAAGCTGAATTTGGAGTGGTGGAGGTTGGCAAGGAGCTGTTTGCAACCTTTTGGAGCTCAAATCAGAATTCTGGAGAAAAACCCTCTACTTACCTCAATAGACTACAGGTTTTACTCACCAGAGGCATTTCTGGAGGGGAAGGTGCAGCCAGGTACTTGAACATACACCTGCTTTGACAGTTTTGCAGAGGTTGTTGGGAACAAAGCTTAATTGTAGGTCTTCAGCCTGAACATCTAAAGAGTTCCCCACCTTCATCCCCATCCCTGAGGACAGAGGAAGACCGACGCTCTGAAAAAACACTTACGGAATGCAAAAGCCTCTTCATATGCCCACTCAGTCCTTAGCATTCTGATTAATGATCATGACTCTGATGCTGTTACAATGAATTAAGGACAACACACAAAAGTTTGAAATAGAGATTGCTGAGTTAAGGAAGCAAGTAGCATCACTAAAACAGAAAAAGAAGTTTGACACAAAGAAACCCAACACATGGAGCAGGAGACAAGACAGCAGCAGTGAAAGGGGTGACTGCCTCATTGCTCATACAGCAAGCCCCCAAGCAGGGTGGCCATATAGCAGCTGCATGGACAACAGCCCAAACCCTACACTTCATTCGTCCTTGAACCAAGTAAACCTTCTTCATTGCCTGGTGGGTTAATGTTGGAGTGTGCCCTTTTCAACATTTTCTGCAAGTCTGCCTGCAAGATCAGTGTTACCTTGCAACCCCAACATGTCATTGGCAAGATTTCTGCTGCATGTCAAGCCTTTGAGCTCCAAGCAGTCTTCCCCACCTCATCCTGAGTCCCTAAAAGAGCAGTGCAATGAGAAGCTCACTTTTGACCGTGATGACCTGTTTGTAAAAATGTTTTTTGATTTGATTTATTGTTGTAATTGTTTTTTATTGTCGGTGCAGTCGTTGATGCACTAAAAGTTTACAATCCAAATGTTAACGTGACAGCTGCAAGGTGCATAGGCATTTTTGCTTTAGTTCAGAGAGGATCAGGCAGGAGAACAGCATCCACAATAAAACCTTTTCACAGAAATCTACTAAGCTGTGTGTTTTATTAAGCAGGGAGTTAAATGGTATCATTGTGTACTTTACTGTTTCCTTGTGCGCATAGCCTCCACATAGAACCTAGATACCTCCTGATATACCTGCAAGCTTGGGGAACATTAGCACCCCTTAGGTTACATAAGAATGAACATGTCTCTTGATCCCCATCCCAACCTAGCTGCTTAAAAATATTTTTCTCCTTTTTTATTAGATATTATCAATCTGTCTCTATAAACAGGCTATGCTCCACAATACATTAAAGTAGATGTAATTACACTTCTTGTTAAAAACACACTCCTGATCCAGGGGTTTTAGCCAACAATAGACCTTCAGTATATCTAACCTTCCATCTGTGCTTCTTTATGTTCAAGGGCCATCTTTCCAATTTGATTTAATTTATTTGAAATTTCATTCTCTGCAGCAAATGTATATTTCTTGAAAAAAATCAAAGAAAACAGCTGTTATGTTACACTTTACTTTTGATGGTAGTTTGAAGTGCCACATTTGATCATAGACTTTATGGTTGCAAACCAAAGGTTACAAGAGGAAATCAAATAGTTAGTTTTTATCATTAAATGACAACCTTAGCCAGTGAGCTTCGGCACTGCACCATATTGTATGGGGGAAAAAACATCATGACAATACTACGAATTGCAAAATATTTTTTGCATCATATAACTATAAACTCTCTACACTTCCCTTTACAGATTATTTCTGGGTTCCTCAGCTGTCTAATGGAGTAGATACATCCCACATTAATAATTAGTGTCCATAAGACTCTTTTCTCTTTTCAGGCTGCAGATAGCCCATACAGAAAGCAGTGCCTTCAGCAAGCTGTAAAGAGGAAGGATAGATGAGTTTACATGAGCAATAGGTGAAGAAAAGGGCATAGGGTGGAGATGAGAGGTGATTGGCCAAGTGCATAGGTATGTTAACCTTGTTATGAGATGTATTCTTTGTTCAAATGCCACCTGTTGTTGAAGGGGAACCACACCCATTTTCCAAAATGTCAAATGGACATATTATGATATATTACAGTGCTGGGCAATGATTAAAATTGTTAATTGCGATTAATCTCATGATACATTTTTAATTTAAATGTAGCCTGCTGCTATATACACAAAAGTGCAACATGTGGTTTGCAAACATTTTAACAAATAATGTGCTTTTTATCAGCAGTTTTCTCTTTACTCAGTAGCAATAAAATGTTTTTTGTAAATATCAACTTAAACATTAATGTAATTTCCCTGTAAGAGTGAGGTGAGGTGAAGTGGTTGAGCACAAGGTGTACCGACAAGTGGTTGCCTTCCCGTGAAACTGTCGCGGTCATGCTTGCCTCACGCACACGCCCGTCCACTGCCAAAGTTGAACTGTCTTGACTTTTTGTACCTATGTGTTGTATGTGCAGTACAAATCATTGGAAGAGAGACTCATCCTCACTGTTTGTGAGTTTCCAGAATCTATTACTGTTTACTAAATAGTTAGAATTTGCATGGCAGAGCATCTCCGCAAAACTAGTTTAAGGGTTTTCAGTTAAGTTATGTAGCCTATAATTTTGACTTAAGTTAAATAGGCTGCAGCTGTGTAGTGCACAGAAGCCGTTGCCACAGTTACTCTCAATAGAGAGACTGCCGTTTACTTGCGGAGCGCTGTCTTCTACACTGCAGGTAGCCGGTCTGTGAAGCCTCCCTTCACTGCTTGTTTAGATGGGTGATTTAAAGGCTGATCAACTTGTTCATACTATGTATTGCAAAGAAGCTAGTATAAATCTAATTTTAATTATTTATATACTTCCCTTGAAACCTGATGCGTTTGGTAAATGTGGCACACAAAACATTTTAAATTATTTTTTATAACCTGCCTGGCCATCCCATACCCAAGAGATAATTTCACACTGGGCAGTATATTAGTAAGGCGTTCATGGCTCCAAAAAGCACAGCCAATTGACAAGTGTGTTGTCATTGTCCCCCTTGTGACGTCATGAACATGAGTATTAAGCAACTTGTTATGGCTTGTTAATCTGTAGACCTCAAACCCTTGCAAACAGCAAGCAGTATCCAAGTGATGCCCCTCCTCCCCCACCCACCCACCTTAAAACATTCCTTCCTTCGACTGCAAAATACATACAAAGACTATGCAAACCAATTTCCCATATGTCTGCTTTACAAGCCATGATAAGACAACAATTATTTCATATTGCTGATATATTTTTAATTTCTCATTGTAGCTACCATTGATTTTTTTTCAACATGAATGACAAAATGCCCAGTGTGATATGCAAAAAAGTTGAGGTATGGACTATTTAAAATGTTAGGAATTAAGGAGATGATGTGCCCTCTGTTTGTGAGAGATGTAATTTTCTTAATCTAACATCAGTGAAATAGATGTTGCTTTTCAGGAGAACTAGATAACCTCCCTAAACATTAGAAAATCCTTTCATAGCCCAATTTTTTCCTTCTCTATTTCAGAGGATAAAACAGTCCATGACAGGAGGCACAAGACTCTACACTCATCATAGAGTGATGATGTTGGCGAGTAAAGCTTGCCAATCACAGGTGGCTGAAGCGAGGACTGCCCTTGATTTGCTCCCTGTTTACTGTGTGTCCAGAGAAAGACCAAAATGCCTTAAGTCAGTACAGTTTGGAAGACATGTAGGTATTAAAAACATAATTATTTACCTCTACTTAAAAGGGTTATATGTAGTTTTGTTAAAAACCATGGACCAAGCCAGAAATCACGTTGTATTCATAGATTCAGACCTGAATTTTAGCAGTCACATTAAGAAATTACAAAGTCAGCTTACAATCACTTGAAGAATATAGCAACGATTAAAGGATATATGTCTCAGTGGCAGTGACTATGAGGGCTGGCATGATGGGGTTGGAAGACCAATCACTTTAGAGGAAGTGTTAGTGATTTAAAGGAGCTAATTGTTATTGGTGAGAGAAAGTATTGTGAAGTAGCAGGTGGCACAGTACAGGAGGATGGGTTTAATGATACTACAGTACAAGAGCAGTAGGTATGGTTTGACAGAGAGAGTCCTGAGTTTACATATGGCAAAAAGTACATTAAGCTGTCAACAATTTCTACTGGCTGGCATTTTATGGAGATGGGGCAGTTTGGGGTGGAGAGTTTACGACATGTCTCCAGGATGAGTTCCTTTGTCTTGGTGACATTGAGGAGGAAGGACTGTCTTTACAACATTGGGTGAAATGGGCAATGGATGGATGATATGTGTACCTGATTCTGTCTTTGAGAGGATGGCGGGTATGGCTGTGTCATCAGAGTATTTGAAGTATTTTGATTTTTAATGGGAGAGGGTTAGCCCCTCAGTCATAGGTGTACAGTATGTAGAATGGGACTGTGGATGCAGCCTTGAGGGGCTCCAGTGTTGACAGTAATGGTGGTAGATCTTGTGCTCTCCACCCTCACTGCATGTGATCTGTCACTTAGGAAATTATGAATCAAACAGATGAGGAGAGGTGGCACATAGAGGTGGTGGAATTTAGTTATCATGGTGTTGCACTGAATTGTATTGAAGGCAGAGCTGAAGTCTACAAAGAGAATCCTGGCATAATGGCCAGGGGAGTCCAGATGTTGAAGGAGAGTGTGAAGGAGGCATGCAACAGCATCCTCTGTTCTGCTTTTGGCCTTGTAGTCAAACTAGTAGGAGTCCAGCTGTGGGCAGTCAGCTGGGAGGATGATTTCCGTACGAGTTCTCAAAGCATTTTGCTATAATGGAGGTGAGGGCTCCTGGTCAGTAATGATTCAGTTCAGAGGGGCAGGGTTTCTTGGGGACAGGGATGATGCTGGCTGTTTTCCAGAGGTTGGGGGCAGTTGTAGTTAGCAGTGATTCTTTGAAAAGTGCAGGCAAAACAGAAGAGTGCTCCAAAGCACAGTTCTTGAGCAGCCTTCCAGTGATCCCAGCAGAGCCAGAGGCCTTGCCAGTTTTGCACCTCCCGAGCTGCTGGTAGACCTCTTCCACCGTTGGGGTGACAAAGTGTGACTGCTTGGGGGTTAGTAGGAATTGATTTTAAAATACTGCTGAATGGTTTAGGGCCAAAACATATTTCTAATCTTCTTCTACGTTATGAACCATCCAGACCTCTCTGGTCATCTGCTTTAAGTCCTGAGAGTCCAAAATAAGCTTGGAGAAGCAGCTTTCTGTTTTTAGGCACGGGGCGTAGCACACAATTCTGGACCCTGTACATAGCTGTACATAGGCATTCTCCAGTGTTGGGCAGTAGCGTCGCTACAAGTAGCGCCGTTACTAGTTTAAGTACATTTCTTAGTAACTTGGTGGTAGCGTCTCTATTTTCTGAATCAAATAGCTTTTCAGTAACGAAGCTCTTTTTTTGACCGAGTAGCGCGGTAGCTTCCACACACGCTACATTTTCCCAAGCATATCTGATGGATCAGTAAGTGACACCACCGCCACACACAGACCTGTATGTGCAACCAGCAGAAACACTTCCCTGTGATGGTGACATCACGTACCGATCCTTGGGTTGATGTTTGCGACTTTGCTGCAGGGGAATAAAGACACGC
>JAPMOB010229213.1:16063-42681 GCA_029875015.1 Lepomis gibbosus | reverse complement strand
GACACAGGCAAGGAAAAACTTCCTTTTAAGAGGCAGAAACCTCGAGCAGAACCATGGTTCAGGGTGGGCGGCCATCTGCCCCGACCGGTTGGGGGTGAGGGGGAGAGAGAGAGAGAGAGAGAAAGAGAAAGAGAGAGAGACTCAATACAACTCAATAGCATTTTTCAGTAGAATTTCCCTGTCTCCTAAAATGCCCAGTTCTTTCAAACTCCACACTTCCACTTTGTTAAGCAGGCTTTCTCTTAAAAATGATGTTTAAAGACCAAGTTGAGGCAAGCCTGATGAAATCATCACCTATTTTTTCAAATTTTAGAAAGCTCCTCTAGAGCCAGTTTTCCCAGGCTGAGCAAAAATCCTTGTGGCAAGTAAACTCACCTACACCTACAAGTAAACTCACCTACACCTTAATATAAACAATGGTGGAGTGACCCTTTAACATCAGCATATTAGTACTGACATTGTGAGAATGTTGTCACGTCACACACATCTTTAGCTAAAAGCCCCTCTCTGTGCCTTAGTGTAGCCTCTCAGAGCTGCTAGCATGGCTGTAGACTCTTACTCTCGTTGCTAGGTGGCCTTTGCTGCATCTGCCAATTATTTGCGTTTAAGATGACACCAACAGCAAGACACCTCCGAACACTGCAGCTCCATAACCAGCTATTTGGAGCCGACCACCAAACACCTCATCCTCGTCACTGCCTTAACTGTGATTAATGAGCTTTGCCCTGTTGGGGTTAAAAAAACCACAGCGCACCCCGTTTATTGGCTTCCCCTATGTGTTTGTTGACAAGCTGTCCGGGACACACTTAACATATCATCCAGCATGAAAACAAAGTTGTATGGCAGCTACTTTGGGGTCAAGAGGTCGGCTTATTACATTACCATCTTTTCACAATGACACTTCCTTCAACAGACAAATAGTCATACGGCTGAATAGGCATCATCATACGACGAGCATTGTGGCTTCATGGGATACCGCACCATGGCCAGCAGTTGCAGAGAGACGTGACACTCTGGCAGCCTATCGGGGCAAAAGAGGAATGCAGGATTGTAATCGGAAACACATGGTGGTGAGTGAGAGGGCCCTGTCCGTTGAGGGAGGATACCAAGAGACAAACATAGCTCTACACTCGGACACACACACACACACACACTCAGATACACACAAAGGGCTTTGTGAAAACATACCTAAACAGGGAAATGTAGGACATGTCATTTATTTTGCCTCAGTCCTGCTCCCTCCTCAGCAGGATTTTGGTTCAAACACACAGTCTGAAAGGAGAAAGGGGAACACTGCCGGCCTGCACAAGATTTAGCAATAAGGAGCAGTCAAAAATGATAAAGTACACTTACATGTTCATTTGACATTAAGAATAGTAGCTGTTTCTCCCTCACTGTAGCCGCAGCTACAGCTATCCGCGCCCTTAACAAACCGCGGGGCTTGTGCTATATATACAGGCAGGAGAAACATTGCAAAAAGGCCTGGTCATCAGTCATTTCCCTTTGATGGGCCCTTTGGCATGTGTAACAGAGTTAAGACGGGGCTTACATGCTGGCTTTATGTGCTGACAACAAAAGCAAATTGCCTGAATAATGCACAGGCAATAACAGTTTAATTATTATATCACAATATTAGATTCTATAAGTAAAAGCTGCTCAATAAATACACAAAATACACACATAAACAATACCGGGTAAGTTGTATTCCTTTTTTTTAATAACGTTTTTGTTCGTTTATCACCTACTGTAAATTGTTATTTATAGTGTTATGCAGCCCTTTCCAAAATTGGACACAGCTAATTTTATTTCCTGGGCTACTAAGCTTAACGATAAAATGGGCCTGGAATTTATGGTGGTTTCCACTGGCTAACCAGACCGGTCCAACAGCGGTATCAATCAGGGAGGAAACTGCTGCAAGGCCAGTGCTTTGTGGAATTAGGACTCCTGACGGCACAGCTCCCCAGTGTAGAGCTGCAAGTACATCCCAGCCATTCTGTTAGCTATGCCTCTGAATCAGTTGCAAAAAAATGTGCATTTTTAAAATCTATTTCAGTACCAGAGGAACCATGTCACACTATTTCACTTTTTTTCACTATAAATTCAATTTTCTCTGGGTATTTGTGCTATATACACATTTTTCTGATGAGTGAATGTGCCTGCAATGGATGGTATTTAATTGTGCTGCTTAGGTGGGATGTTATGGGATGGCTTTTTCTCATTCAGGCACCATGTGCGCAGGAGGGAGCGGTATCATTGCTGAATAACAGCGTGTAATTATAACAAGGAACAAGAGTGTATCTTGTTTTCAGTGAAGCTACATCACAGATGGATTTAAAAACCTTATTTCGCCATTGAAGCCTTAATTAATGGCCATTACAAGCATGAGCGATATTCTCTCCCACTTCTCTTCTAGTGAATCTCCTAGTAAATTTTCTTATATATTTATATTATTTATAAGGTAAAGAATTCTACTGCCTGTTATATAACACAGTTATGTTGTTTTAAGTCATGTTGCATTGCTTTGTAGTAATTTTTCATCTATTTCTAGGCATTTCACATCTCTTTGCAGTTGCTTGCATCTCTTTGTAGTCCTGTTGTGTCTCTTTGTAGTCTCTTGCATGAAGTCATTTTGCATCTCAAGATTTTGCATCTCTTTGTAGTTTGTAGTTTAATTGACTTTCCAACAAGAACAGTTAAAAATCCCTTCAAACAGAGGCTCTGGCCCAGGGGTTCCCTGACTCTTTCACCACCTGGTTCTGTGCCTGGTTGGCCCGTTCAGTAATCCATTTGTGCATGGTGTATGTAAAGCACCTGGATATTCATAATTCATGCGTTCATGCAGAAGGTAAGGAAAGCTGGAAATTTCAGAAGGGAGACATTTAAGGATTTTTTTTGTGTTTTATTTTTTTACCACTTTTGCTCTGCATTCCAAGGGTGAAATGTATTTTTTTTGTACAAACACATCTGACAACAATCTCCCTAACAATGTAAAAGTGACTCATTTACAGGTTTCATACTTTGTTTTTGATTGGAAGTAAAACATATAACAGATAATTTAACAGAGCTAGACAGTACAAGTATACAACCTACAATATTCCACAAGACAGACAGACCACAGGGCATCAATGTGCATTAGAGTTCATACTGTGCTAGCATTCATGTAGTGATGTGGTGCATGTGGATTAGGAGACTGGATGGTTATTTAAAATTAATAATTTAGTGGGGAAAGGAGAGGAGAAGAGAAAAATGGAAAAAAGAGATAAATAAGAAGAGTTCTTGGGAGGGGTGACTATCAGGGTTTAGCACTGTCCACCAAGACATAGTGGAAGAAGACACAAGACCAGTCTGGACATTCAGAGCTGAGGACAGATGTGTATGCAGTGTCTCTCTCTTTATCTTATTTGAATTTAATTCAGTTTATGTCTTAAATTTGTTTGTTATGCACTGGAGACTGAAACAGACTGAGGTGTCCCTATTTCCTTTGTGGGTTTCGGAGTGTGGCAAGGTTTCCCATTCTCTGCTACCCTTTTGTTTGGGCCAATATAACCCCCATTACACCAGGTGATGAAGACCAGCACACTATGGCTACCCTGGCAAGGATGCCAGCAGACTTCGTTTCAGAAAGTACAAAATATATTAAAAATAGTATATTGCTGAGGGATGAAAAAAGACAGAAGAAAAATGGAATAAATTAGAAAATAAAATAAAATGAAATAAATAAAAGAAAGCAGTGACAAATGAGTGAAACAATTCAAAAGAAGAAATCAAAGCTGTCCTATTAAAATCTAATAATACATTTTTTAGTACACATAACGTACATCAAGTTAACCTAAATATATAAATCAAAGGTTGAAACTGCTGTTGCGCAAAATGCCTGAGGATGAATGTGTGCATGAAGCAATAATAATAACATTAATAACAGGGATAAATATTGAAAAATGATATGAAAAGCAGAAGTGGAGAGTATTAAAGAGGGGAGAAGTAATGCAAGTAATAAAAATATTGCAAATGAAGAAATAAATGTACTTATGTAATGAATATGCAGATGGATGCTCTAGGTGAAAAGAATATCTCCTGTGCGGCAACAAAAAGGACAGCGCTAACTGTGATCTTACTATATATCAAGAGGAAAAAGAATAATCATCACCATATTATTAAATATGCTGCTTTGGTGTGTGGTGAGGTGTGTTCATATTTAAACTGAAGAGAGAAATAAGAAACTTCTAACTACGAGTGCCGTTGTGCTGTTGCCAAGGTGACATTTCACATAAACATTGGCAACAATCAGAGAATTAGGGCTGTTTGACAACTATTTCACCTATTAGATGTCTTTGTCTTTACAGCTCGTATGATAATAATGTCAAGGAGAGAGATAAAGAGAAAAGAGGGGAGTCGAGTCAGAGTGACTTTCTGAGACAGACCAAAGAGGAGAGGCATCCTTGAGGTTGACATCGATGTGGAGAACTAATCTGCCTGCGGGCTGTGATTCAGACCCAAGGTGAGCCCTGTGACATTTTGAGCTGATTAGGAATTTCACTAGCCTTAGCCTTTTGTGTCGTGTCAACTGCACTGACATTGCATTACGCCATTTCATTATCATGCAGTCACATCTAATAAGGGCGCCGTCCTCCAACCTGGCTAGGAGCATAAAGAGACCTCTTTAATGCACGGTGGCCTGAAAGGAGGGGTAAAAAGACAAATCAAGCCTGTAACTGTTAGATAAGTGCGACTGGGCTTTTGGCCCAGAACAAATTACATTACTGTCACATTATGTCCCTGGTATGCATGAATTAAGCACTGACTGGGTAACTCTCAGTCCTCCCTGACCAACTTCCTCCCGAAATCTTCCTCGATTTTCTTATCATTTATTTTTTCATCAGAAAGGAGAGACAGGCTCATTCACAGACTTTCTCGTCCTCTTTCCATCCTATTTGCATTGGGAACAATCTGACACTTTCACTGCTCAGCTGTAGGAATGTGAGAATTGCACAGGGAGAGGAGTGTGGTTAGTCGATGGCCTTTCTGTGCTGATTCAGACATTGCAAGATGATGAGAGGGTTCTATAGTCAGAGTGACTCCTCAGCCAGCACTGCAGCACTAAGACCAGATATGCATTTTTATTCAGGTCAAATGTCAGCCTTTTGTAGGCTCCAAGAATAGTGTGTGTGACTCCAAAAAAGGTCAGTGTGCCTGGCTGGAACAGAAAAAGGCCAAAGACATTAGGGAGTTTGATTTCTCTCCCACTGGCATGAACTCTTGTCAGACTTTCCAAAGCCATGAAGTGGAGCAATGTGTCATGCTAAGACTGACGTCTCGTCCAAACAGATTAATGGTAAGATATGTCTTTTTCCTCACCCTGGATTGGGACCGTCTGAGTGGACAAAAGCAGAGCGGCCCTCAGGGACTAAGCTGTCTCTCCCTGTCTCATCGTTACAGCCTGTGTGGGCCCTCATGTACGCAGACTTGGCTGCTGATGCAGGAGCCTCTTTGAGGTAGACAAACAATTCCTCTGTATACTTCAGAGTTCACAAAAGTCACATCCTGCAGAAGAATGTGTGTACGAGATATGATTTAGACTGAGCTGTGCGATGGGACTTTGTTTGACCAAGTGGCGAGAGGGGAAGGACAGAACAATGTCATGAGAGAAAAAATTAATTTGGCACATTTATATCTGTCTACTTGTTTGTATCCTGAGTGATAAAGCCAATAGATGACACAATGAAACAGGAAAGAGGGTGGAGATCGGCTCAGATTAGAACACACTCTTTTTTTCTATTTAAAGAGGGGAACGTGACCTGCTGACTGTATTTGTATGATGAATAAGAATAATGGGATATGCAGGTTACAATATAGCACTACTAGATAATGCACTACAGCATGTACTGTACCCGTTTCATATCCACGTCATGTCATCGCTCTCCTCTCTGTCTCTCAGTGTCTCTTGCTCTTCAGCCATAAGCACAGAAAGCCGGCTATTCTTAGCTGACTCCCCCGCAGGTGAATTATGGATGAGATGAAAAGCTCATACCGATATTTGGCTGATCAAGTATCATGCTAAAATGCCACTTAAAGTGTGATATAGCGCGCTGGGATGGAGAGCTTTCTCCCCTACCTCTCTTCAAAGATGTGCACCACCACAGACACACAGCGAGGGAGGGGGAGTCGTATCACTGAGGCGGCTGAACCGACGAGATATGAGACAGACAGTGAGGGTGACAGACAAACAGCCATGGTCATTGGGGGCAACCAGTAGGGAGAAACACTGTCTGGGCATAGATAATAAGCTACTGCCTCGCCAGGTTATTGCAGCACGTCCAACGGCTGGCGTATCCCACAGAGACCTCAATTTTCTGTCACTTAAAGGTATGAGCAGCCTGTCACTGGCTGACACGTGACTCAGCCAGGTGTGTCTTATTAATTTTGAAATTTATGACTTTGACTTTTTCCTGATTTCTAAATGTGTACCCGTGAGGGCTGGCTTATAGCTTCATAGAAAGCGTGCATGTCTTACAGTTAGGGGTAAATGTCTGTTCATGCATGTGACATCCTGTGTGCATGTATGAATTATCCTCCACCTACATGTACATCACCTTTACAAGGTTATACGCCCAGCCAGATCAGTGTATACATTATCTAAAAGGGAGACATGATGTATTTGCTGAAGTTGCTCATTCTTATGCCATGACCTTGAAACGTAACAGGATAAACAAAGTGGGTCTTTTGCAAGGGTTTCTGTGTTGACATCAATCAATTTCTAAATGCAGTTGAGGTTAGAAGGTCTATGTTTCTACATGTATGTCCTCTTTGTAGTGGCCTTTGCATCTTAAAGGTGGGGTATGGAATTCAAATCCAGTACACGTCGTTTTGTTAAATTCAGCGAATATCTCATGGTCCACTAGCTGTCTGTTCTGTGCATGCGCTGAAAGAAAATCTGGTGTTTGTACACAGCCCTGGCTTTGTAAGTGGGAAACAAAGAAAGATTGCGTTCAGACTCCAGGCCAAATTGACCCAAATTTGATTTTTGTTACTCGTGTGTGAAGTCACATGGAATCGGATCTTTTCCAGTTCGGACTTGGGCCACTTTCAAATGCGGTCCAAATCTGATACAGGTCAGATTTTTTGATACTTTTTGAAACTTCAGTCTGATAAGTCAGATCAGAATTCATGCATCTCTGACGTCACTGGCTCTGAGACCATGGTGACCATGGTGGAGCGATTCTCATCCAAGATTATAGCTGTCCTTCATCTGGCTCTTCCTCATCTTCCTCCTTTTACTCACTCTTTTTGCCTCTCTCTCCTGTGTTGGAATTTCTTGCTCCAAAACAGAAGAGCTCACCTGTGGCCCTTTCACAGAATTGCTAAAGCTCTGATTGCCTATTGAACAAATATGCAACATGAGTCAGTATGAAATTTAAGTTTAGCATTTTCAATGGCAGTATGTTTCAGGTGTAAACAAAATACTTTATTCATAAAGATTGTGCCAGATGTAGAGAACTGTGAGTGTAAAGCAGGAAATGAGCTGCATTATCAAGAGCAAAATTAGTTCAGATAGTTGTTACATGAATTAGAGTTTGTGGTCACTGTCTCTCAAGTACCAGCGTGTAAAACTTGACAAAAACTCTAATATTATATACTGTTAGCTTCTGTATTTAGTCATTTAGATAATCTCCTAATAATAATTACCTTAAATAACCACACAGTGTAGAACATTAGCCAGATTTTCATTGCTTAGCTAGCTAACATTAGGTCCCTTTGGCTCTTTTTTGCACTCATTGCTTGACAGAGCTGCCAATATTGAAAGTGAGTGGTGTATACCGTCTTGTGAAAGCAAGCAGCTGTCCACAAATGTGGAAAATATGTCAGAGCCTTGAGTGTTCGGTTTCATGTGGCTGGAAATTAAAGTCATAAGCAACATTGACAACCTCACTGGAAATGATGGGAATGGGGCTGGTATAGAGGTTGCAAGGATGATGAGGGAAATGGGAGCAGGTGAGCAGGTGGGTGGGTCAGTCATGTGACTGGGACAGGTGAAAAAAGTCTATGGCTATCTGGACAGGTAGAGAATGGCAATTAAGATCTGTGGGGAAATGGAAATGTGGCTGAAGAGGGACAGAGAAGCAGAATGTGACAGGCTCCAGTCGGTCTCCGGACATCACTCCAAGCCAGGTAGGATGCCAGACAGAGAAGGCCAGGACAGCAAAAAACAGAGGAGACGACACCATGCAGGGTGGATGGAGGGGTTCTTGAAGAGTGATTCAGAGCGAACCAAAGAGAAAGGTAGTTAGGATGATGGAGAGCAGCAGTGTAGGAGAACTCAGGGCAGGCAGACAACTGAACCGCCAGGACGGCTGACTGAGCTCTGTATTTTCAGTGCTTTTCTGTATGTAGTTGTGCTTTCTTTAGTTTTGTTATGCTGCATATATGTTACAGTGCTTTGACCTCTCACGGTCACTGTAACTTTGGTTGTAAATTCAGCATTTTTGTTACCAGAAGCAGAACAGTTCTTTGAACTGTCTAATGGATTTCCACAACGCTACCTGAGCAGCAACATACTGTGTCAGTAGCTTTGGAATGACTGAATTAGAATAGGATTAAATGTACATGTTGCACTTGATGTCAACAAAGGCAGAACTCAAGAAACAGACAATAAATAGAGCGTGAGAACAGAGTTGTTGTCCAAAACAAGCCATTTTTAGTATTCTTATGCCTTGGATACTTTTCAGAGGTTTGTGCAGCACCTTACTTATACTACTGCATATGTGTGGATTTAATTACCTCTCAAGGGAGTACCTTTGCTGTGATTGCCACTTTCAAAGACTCCATGATGCCAAACACAACACGACCCGTGCAGGTGTGGCCCTACTGTTCACAGGGAACTGTCTTGCTGAGCGGAAAGTGTTGAAGCACTTCCAGCAGGGGTGCTAAAGGAAATCATCTCAACCATGAATACTAAATGACCCAAGGTGTACATTGGTACATCTCAAATATGAGCTTGGCACTGGTCCAGCGGAAAGGAAATATCACTCCTGCATAATATATAGAAAATGAAAGGCTGTAATGGTATTGACATTGGATTTGTGAGGTGTCTTTAGCATCGCCGGAATTTGTTTTGATTCCGGGTGTCTGTAAAATTCCCCGCTTTTCTCTGGAAAGAAATGGATTTGTGGATACTCCGTGGGGGCTGCTAGATCACTGTCAGATGTGACACGGTGTAAGCTGCTGTTTGTTTTCACAGCTTCTTTTCATAGTCGATGAATATGCTAAGACATGACAGATACCAGGGAGAACATCAGTCTAGAGTGCCCTTCAGAGATGTCCCTTGGAAATAAGTGTTTGTAAGATACACAAAGACAAACAGAAATCCTCTGTGCTCGCTCGTACTTTAATGTTTTCACCATGTTACACGCTTTTTTGTACTCCCAAAATAAATCACACATTTATGCTGTAAATACTCTGCACTTGCCCAGGTAGTACCCAAGTGCATTGGGACCACTTATTCATTCGGCTTATAAGTTACTACCACAGGACATGATGAAATTTAACCTCTAAAAACTAATAATATAAACACACAGGCAGCAGCAGAAGTCATAGGATCTAAATGAATCTGTGAGGAAGAAATTTCCAGCCACTGAGCTATGTAAATGTATCCACAGCCAAAATCACTTTGGCCCTTACCATCCAGGTTATTTACGAGCTCTCATTAGCAAATGACTTTCACACAGGCCTGTATACTGTACCCTCTCCACTTTCACTTCATACTGCAAAAAAGAAAATCCACAGAATTAATGTTCTGGAAAATATAGTCGTAATAAAAAGTGTTGCGAGCTCTTGTGTGCCGCCAAAAACGTTCCCCCTATTCACTCAAATCAGCACAATTAACCTGCAGGAGAGAACACGGTGTTTTAATTCATTACCGCCCACAGCACGACAATGGGCATCTGTTCAGTGAGGCTGCGTTTAGGAGCTGCAGACTGACAGGGGTTCTTACACTGTTACTGTTGCTTTGGCTTGAAACTAACACAGGGTGCTGGCTCACAAACAATGGCAATAAAATATGAACAAAAGCGCAGTGAGATCTTTATTTTAGCTTTAAAATGATGCTTTAAGTTTGTTTACATATCATCCCAAAGCTCTAAACTTTCTGCGGTGCCAGGCAGTGGATCATCCTTATCATAGGTGATCCCATCTGGCGGGCCAGAGCGAATGATTGAATGACTGCTGAGCGTATGGCATATTGCCGCCTGGCAGGTGGATACATTAAAGCTGTCCCGAGAGAGTCAGCAGTAGCAGGCGTGCTGAATACTCTCCCTCTTCTGCTTCTGCTGACATCCTCGCGACACTCCAGTGCAGCATGCATCATGTCTGAAGCAGACTCCACGTCGTCATCTATGCGCACTGACAACAGAGCTGCTGTGGGAGAACATGCTGTCATACATGATCCAGACACAGCATGGTGCTTCAGAGACAATAGCAGGACTCATATGGGGAGGACAGTGAGTTATGACATCTGCATGCTGGCATCATGAAGTAGCATGGCCTAGGTTTGCACTGTGGCAAACCTAGGTAGCCGGTAGAATAGCCTCTTGAATCGTATCAACAATACTTCTGAATTTTAGCATTCACCCTCTGTTTCACACTTAACTTAATATTTATTTTTCTTATTTATGACTCATATTATCTTTGAATTCAAAACTGCCATGTTAAATATAACAATAAATATTCAACATAAGGTAAAATTAGCAACAATAAATTCTGGTTAGACTTTGAAAATAAAACACTATCATTGTGAAACGTAGCCATTTTGAAACGGCATGTTACGGCACAAAAAGTACATGGTTAAGTTTAGACAAAGATCATAGTTTGGGATAAAATAACTATGTAGGTCCATTAACACGTACATTAACTAACGTTACATGCGTAACTTAAATAAAAATATTTCATGTTGAAAGTTGGTTCAAAGTCTGGGTTCTGGCCCTCCATCTACCCCAACCACCTCCTTACTCAGTCTTTTGTGTTAAATATCATACTTTTACCATCAAAAACCGATGCTACAAGGCTTCCCCCTCTGCATTGAACTATGACGCTAAAGGGATCCCTAGTGCATTGAAAACTGATGCCGATGGGTCTTGACCATGTGTCCATATGTGAAGAGTCGAGGACTGAGAACGGGTTGTCCACAAACAAAATATGGACACACTATAAAAACTTGGCTCCACAGCGCTACTAATGGTCAAAAGCTCTACAGGGTACCTTTAAAGGAGAACTCCGGGCAATTTTAAAGTTAATCTTGATCGTTATACCTTTGTGATTACTGTCTATAGATTAAAAAAAACAACCGGATTGGTGCTTGCAACACGGAGCTGCTACAGCTAATGCCCAGAGCTCCCACGCAGCTGAAACGGCAGTCATGGGGGCATTTACATTAAGAGTGTATTTGTGCCTCTTAACAGACACAAAATGCAATTAAAATGTCTGTTGCTTGCACCAAGCCGGTTGTTTTTTTATCTATGGACAGTACTCACAAAGGTATAACGATCAAGATTAACTTAAAAATTGCCTGGAGTTCTCCTTTAAGTACATAAGAATAACCAACAAAATCGACTACTTTATAAACAGACACCTGTGGCCACATTACATCACTTTTCCTGCACCAATCAAATTGTTTGAATTTCATTGGCTGTTTTCAGAGCAGCTGTGTCGAGAAAGATCTGGCTATAGATTTTAAAACAATCGCTAAATGACCTACACCAGGAAACGAAGAGAGAGCCAGAGGCAAGAGAAACCATGTCAGTGACGGGGCATAAATGTGAATCGTCCCTGCAATCTTACTGGCGCCCCAAACTGCGAGAAGAGATGCTGGAGCAATATCCTCCCTTCTGGCACCGCACAATTAAAACACACCTGTCAAGAGGAGTGCTAACATAACTGAACACCACTTCAACAATTGCACAGTTAATTGTGATATTCAAATAAATGTTAATGTTAAATGTTAATACAGTTTTTGTTTGTAGCTATTCACACAAGTATGTGGTAAAATTTTACCCCTCTTAATACAGAAAAACACAACAGCTCGTCAAAAGATACTTTATTTATGCTACATACTAAAAGAATTTCACAACACTAAGTACATCTGACATTGACTGAGTGCAACGAAAACATGCAGAAAGACATCTTTCATATTGGAATAAATTATGTTCATACAAAGTACATGCATAACTTTGGATAAGATTATCTTCTCTATTGTTAAAATACCTTTTACTATCACTATAATCATTGTTCTAAATTGACCATCACTGGAACATTTCCTTAAAATACGTGTGTGTATTGTTTCATTTGCTTGATAAGTTCAAATTCCGAACTTCGATCCCCACCCTAAGGTGTGAGCTTTTAACTCCACAATCTTAGGGTTGGTACTGTAGAGCTCTAACAAACAGAGGGCCATTACTACAGAATACTACTGTCAGCACTTTTACGTAAGGCAATTTGAAACATGTATCTTGCATTGTTTGTTATTGCATTTACTGGTAGTTAAAACGGCTAAACTGAAAACATATCAATAATGTTGTGTTTTGGTGAATAAACCATCTGTTCTCCTCACATTTCACAAACAAATATTTTGAATCAGTGGTTGTGTGGTGAGAGATGTTTACAATGTAAATAATGCACAATGACTTTTGACTGAGACTGAGGTTTGAATGGGGTGTGATGAGTTTTGTGCTAAGAGTTGTGAAAATTTTCCACATTCTTACGATAAAAGTACTCAAGTGGTCAACAAAAACTGTAATCAACCCAACCTTTTAGCATGCTTTGCACTTTGCACTTGTCTATGTGTTGCTTGGCAACCATTCTGCTAAATGTCGCTGAAGAACTACATTGCCTGGGGGAAGAATGATTATTTGTATCAATAAATTATGGCATTTTTTGTGTTTTTATGAAAGCTTTCCAGGTATATGTAGTTTTCTAAAAACAATAAGCATTGCTGTGCCTAAAAAGCCCCTTAGCTCTTCTAAAATCACTACACTACGGCTTATTGCTTTATTATACTGTATTGTTAATTCTGATGCATTAATACTGTATGTTAAGTATCATTTTGCTGTTGATAAAGCTGGTGCTGGAGTCATTTGTACTAACCGTACTGTGCTGTTTGGGTTGTTTTTAATCTATAGCAATGCATTGCATTTTAAAGGCTTATTAAAATGTAATGAAACAAAAAGCACAATTTTCGCTTCTGAAATATAGTGAACTAGATGTATGAAGTAACATAAAATGAAAATATAAAAAAGAAATACTAAAGCAAGTATCTTAAAACTATCGTACAGATGGATAAGATGGACCATACAGACATTCATATTAACAGACTTATCTTTTAATGTTTATTTCAACATGCATGCACCACATTTCTGTTTTTCTGTGCCTTTCATGCTGACTTTACATTTTGAAAGTAGTTCCATGCCTGCTTTCAGAAATGTAGTCTCTGTGGTTACATTACGACCTGCCTTTCTTTAACAGCCTTTCCAAACCAACATACACACCAAAGCTGAGCCGCTGCGGCCAGCTGTAGTACATCAAGTAAAACGGAAATTAAAAATAGGTTTTACAGAATCATGTTGCTGCCTTTTTTGGAGATATTTTGACATTTCTGAACATTTCAGTGTTCAGAAAATACGGTGTGCCTTGAAAAACAAGGACAGATAAAAATGGCAAATATCTCCTTACATGATAAACTCAGTGGAAAACAATGTAGTGACGCAAAACAGTGAAGGAATGCAGGAAATGAGCAAAAACTTAAATCAGGCTGGAATTCTTCTTTTCACTCCATCATCCAGACAATTTATCGTAAAAGAGAATATTCAGTGCAAAACAAACCCTGAACAGCACATTTACATAGGTGATTCAAGGTCCAGCTTGTGTACAAGAATAATTCATGGATTAAGTCTATTGTATTCTCAGATCAGTGCAGGTAAGCGACAGGCCTCATTTACATTCCTTTGGCCCGCGGTGCACCCACTGCAATTGTCCCGACAGAGATGAAGCAGGGCTTTTCCTGTTGCCTGTTGATGTCATATCCCTGCACAGAATAAACCAAGAGTGTTTCCTGTTGATATTAGGATAGCTCCCATTTGTTTGCGCAATCACACTGAAAGACAGACATCAAAAAAAAAAAAAAAGAAAAAGAAAGAAATAATTGAACTCCTCCACCGGGACACATCCTGACCGGGCATCTGCTCAACTCTCATTGACCGCACCTTCATCCTCCCATTGGAGTCAGTCCCCGCTATACAATGATACACACACACACACACACACACACACACACACACACATATATCAGCTGCCTATCCACCTTTACAGCTATCAGATGTCCACAGCTCCCAGTATGCCGTCCAACATTTCCCGCGGACATACAGTATAATTCAAAACAAAACGTGCAGAAATATGGTGTTGACAGTATACAAATTCCAGCATGAGTAAATTTATTCCTGAATTCGTTATAAATCTAAAGCATTTAACATTTGCATTTGTATTTCACTGAATGCACACATGCTCTTTAAAGCCACGCCACAGCAGCACTAACTATTAGTTTTGTGCCTGGAGTAGGCCGTTTATCCAGCTCGGGAAGAGAGAAAAAAAATGTCTAAAAATGCTCTAAGGTGATGAGGTTACCACAGTTAAATAAGCAGAGAGACACATAGTGGAGAAAAAAATGCCCCAAACTAATATAAATGTCACTTCTGCACTCACAGTTTGAAACTTTAAGGAAATAGCGAATAAACGGCGTAACTCCCATCGTTTACAACAGCCGAGGTTGTAAAGCAGACAGAAGTGTTTGCTCTAAATCAAGTGTTGCTGATGATCATTCCTACGCTTTCTGATTAATACGGCAGGAAGCCTTTACATGAAAGCACATAAAACCAATATGGAGACTATTTCCTGCTCCTGCAGTTTGAATTGTCCTCCATAGTGTCTGTGGATTGGTAGCGGCTCTGAGGAAACAGAGCTGTGTGCACAGATGGGAGCCCACACAGCCCCACCTCCGACTCCAACGACAGCAAAATGGTATATGTGTGTTTGTGTGTGTGCAGCCGCCTCTTTGCGCTCGCATTTGTCACAGTCTGTATTTAGGTATGGAAGGTCATCCATGCATGTGCCTAATTTGTGTGCATGTGTGTGTCTGTGTGGAAGAGCGCAGCTTGACTCCGACTGTTGACACTGGCTCGGTGACAATCTGAACACTCGGGTGTGTTGACGAGTGGGAGTCCCGCCCCGCCTGCCCCTTTGTGGAGAATGAATATTAATAATTCAAAGTGATCTCAATCTCGGCTGACTCTGAGGCTGTTACCCATTACCCGGGGATGAGCTGATATTGGTGTTGCATGAAAGGCCACCGACAGGCAAAAGGCAGAAGAGGAAACTGTGATGCGCCGCTAAAAGGCACCCCTGTGGTTTCTGCTATCAGCTCAACTGGGGTGAAAAAACAGTATTGCTTTAAGAAAACAGACAAATAAAAAAAAACAGATCCTCCAGTCCTTAGTCCTGGGCTAGATGTGCATAAAGAAAGCTGTCTCTATCAGAAAGCGAAATGTGTATACACATGACTGCTTTCTTATTTGAATCTGTCAAACTATGAGCAACTCTGAAAATGATACAAATCTGTTTTGATGGTGGCTGTGCAAAAACCTTCCATCTGTTTACTCGCCACATACAATTTTGCTCTATTTTTCATAATTCCCCTTGCTCGAGATTTAGATAATGCACACGCGACAAACAAAACCTCTTAAAGAGGCCATATTATGCTCTTTTTCAGGTTGAATATTTTATTTAGTGGTTGTACTAGAACAGGTTTACATTTCATTTTCAAGAAACCCCATATGTTTGTCATACTGCACACTGCTGCAGCTCTTCTTTGCACCCTGTGTGTTGAACCCTTCGTTTTAGCTACAGAGTGACGCATCTTACTTTTATAAAATCTTTGTTGGGAGTTTCACGTGCGCAGTTCCTTGGTGAGGACTACTAGCCAATCAGCAGCCGAGTAGGGCGGGTCATGAGAAGCCGTTAAACAGCAAAGCGGAAGAAAATAACAGCTATAAACGAGCTGTTTTCAGACAGTTTAGACCAGTTAGAAGTTGCAAGCAGCACCCCGCTGGTCACGTACAAGCTACACAGTAAATCAAACTGTAAGCCACACAGTAAGCCACACAGACTAAAGCGAATCCAAGGGTGAGAAGTGAGCAGTGAGACCAGGAGTGAGAGCGAGAGCACTCCACTGGCTCTGCTTATATGGCCCACTAATTGCCAATGATTAGCCACAGCTGCGAATTCAGCCCAGCGTCACTCTCAGGGCACAGGTACACACCTGCAAAACAGAGACAGACACACCCACAGCAACACAGACACAGCACACAGACCTCACGGGTCATAACACTGTTGACTGCTAGACAAAGATATCAGCCCAGTTAAAATGACTGTTAACGTGAGTTACAGTTGCACTTAGCTAAGCAAGCTAGCTAGCTCCGCTCACGGCCGTTAGCTCTGCTGTATTGTCAATTCCGGGCACTTCCTGGTAGCAAAAACTCAACATGGAGGCGCCCTATTGGCCAAACTCGAGGCTTCAAAACGGTGGTCCACAAACCAACGGGTGACGTCACGATGACTACGTCCATTTCTTATATACAGTCTATGGGATGGACTTTGGGCTTTTTCACTTTGCAAACCTATTAATGTGTTACCGGCGCCAGACCTAGGGGTAATCTGGACCAGCAGCAAAGGTTACACAGGCTAGGGAGCACTGTGTAGCAACCGTGGATTAATAAAGAGATGACCAAAGTTAGCGTCTTGCTCAAGCCAGAGCTTGTTTATTTCTGACTACAATCACATACCGTCTCAGTCACATTATTTTCACCTTCCTGCTTAAAGTGCATGTTATACAAATGCTAAACATTTCACAAATAAACAACATATGACATAACCAAACTGACAATATACAATATATAAATCATTCTACCTTACTGAAAATAAGTACACATGACATCAAAATAATTTAACAGATATTCCACATAATGGAAATTGACTTAACTCAAAATACTAAAATAACACAAGAAATGAGTGCTCAGAAGATCTTCGGTACCCATCTACTGTGCATCAGGGACATTGGTAAGGTAAGTTTTCTGTGCTTAAAGGATACTCAAGGACAGTACCTACCCCAGCCACAGCCTGTTCACCCTGCTGGAAAGAGATACAGAGGTATCCACTGTCGTACCACTAGACTTAAGAACAGCTTTTTTCGCCAGACAGTCCTCTGGCACAATTCATCCTCAGCACACCACCATGTAAAATAATTTTATTTCTCTGACTTTTTATTTATCCACCCATCTGCTGGATACAGTTTGTGTATGTAACATTTATGAGTAGCATAAAGGGAACAACAACTTCACCCTGTTATACAACACACACATAAATCTAGCTTGTGCCTTCTGTGAAAATGGCTTCCCACCCAAATGAGAAATACAGAGTAAAGAGGTTGGCTTGACCTGATGTTGTGTCACCACGTTTTCATGCTCTGATCCCTGTAGTGAGACAGGGTGATGTCTAATCTAACTCACACTGGTAGCCTGATGCATCTGCATTTACCCTGCTGGCACATGAACTACCTTATTCTCTCTGGCTGTGGTCACATGATAGCAGCTATCATGTGACACACGCTGCTCACAAATCACTGAAGCAAAAACACATCAGAAGATTGGCCCTTATCAAATTGATAGCATATTGTCTTTGACAATTGAGGAGGTACATTCAGGGAAATAGCACCATTTGTCATTCTCATATTTCTGCCTATTATGAATAACATTTTCCTCACCACCTATGTTGAATAGATTTGTGATATGTAGAACGAAACAGAAATCATCTCGAACACTTATTTTTGAGTCCAAAAGGAGTCCCCTAGAAATCCTTGTAGCTACAGCCTAGCTGATGCACTGTTCATTTGATTTATTTATGAATCTCCAAAGCAAACCAAACCAAAGAATAAACTGAAAACACTTGTATCCGACATGGCCAAAGGATGTTAAATCAGTGAACTGTGGAATCTTAAAAAAGTAGCAAACCACACCACAAAATAAATGTCCACATCAACACAGAACAGCTCATTAACAACCTGTCACCTTACTCCGCAAATAAGCTCTGACCTGCCACTAAAACTTCCTCAATAAGTTAAACTTATATTAAATGGAAGGAATGTTAAATTTCTGTTCTGATGAGCAGCTGGGAGCTTAGCCTCTGCCGTCAGTGTATGAATGTGTGCGAACAGGCGAATATGATGGAAGATTTACCTTTTAAAGAACGTGATAGTAAATAGAAACTGAGGGGACCTGACTGGTGGCAGCTGATTTGACAGCGAACTGCAGAGGCAAATTAGGCACAGCTGCAGCTATGAAAACAACAGTTCACGTTTCAACATGCAACCGGTTATCAATGCTTAGTTACTTGCTTCCAAGTTATAAAAGGCATCAGAGATTTTCTTTTTTTGTTTTTTGTGGCAGCAGAAGGAACACAGAGATGCAGTAAAAATGTTAACAGTAAGGATTGCTTATTTAAAAAACATAACGAAATTACAGATCACTTGAATTGACTGTAATTTTGCATCATGCCATCCTCAGAGCCTTTTTTTAGGGTGAAATGGAACCATGAGTTGGTCAACTTTCCAGCTAATTTACATTTTTTTTACATAAGGCATGCAGGCAATTTGTTTAGATTAGTCATTAGTGTAAGGACATTGCTTGCTTTCTATTTAGCTTGTGTGCATATGAGTGAAGTATTAGCAAACATGCAAAGAAGACTCATGTCTGTGAGTTTCTGAAAATATCTTTTTGAATAAAAAAAACTTTGCATAAATGAAATGAAGTACCTACCACCAGCTGTGGCTAATTGCTCAACAGATTGACCCAAATACAATAAAGGAACTTTGTCTAGTAGAGAGTCTTATATGTGGCCAACATTTTGAAAGGGATGACAACCCCAAAAACATCAAGCTACAGGGATTTCAAGGGGACTACTTTTGTGTTAACTTTTGTAATCAAAGAGAAGTGTTTGAAATGATCTTTGTTGACCTGAAGTTTTAGAAGCTGTAGGAGGCTCACGCTCCTGGCTCTGAACCATGTTGTTATTGACGGTTTGCGTTTCCTGGATCTCTACAAAGGAGGTTCGGAAGTGTGTCACCACGCTAAGTGCCATAATAGACTATAATATATATAGACTATATTAATGAGAATAAGTCCCAGGTTGATAAATACCTGGTTTCCCCCTTGGGTTGACAGCTTTAGTCACACACTAATGTGTCCTAAATCCAGCACATTTCAGATGCGCTTGCGTAAAACAGAAGGAACAAGTACTTTCCTGTGGTTAAGCAGCATTCATAACTTAACAAGGGTTAGGTTTACAGGTCAACAGCACCTCATCCTTGTTACATCTGTTTCTCAGGGACCTCCTAAAGAAAATATGTGAACCATTTAACCCTCTTCAAAAGGTCAAAAGCTTTCTTGGCTCTAGTAGCAATTAGGTACATCTAGCAATGAGGTGATTCAGAGAGACAAGCTGACCTGAGTTAAGTTGAAACCGTCAGATTGGATTTTTAACGAGGTCCACATTCTGTTGATACTCACATAGAAACTGTTTTGTACTTCTTAAGAGTCTGACTGTCATGCTCTTAACATCAGCACAAAGGAAACACCCAAGATTTTGGTTTTGAAGCAGAGACGGCACAGACAAAGACGGGCTATTCTGACAAAGCACGTCTGCTTTTGTTGTCAACAGGCCACTGAAATGAAACTTGAGAATCTTTTTAAAACGCCAGACACAGACGATGAGTAGATCGATCTTAGATTTAGAGGCTGTGCGGCTTAAAACCACCTAATGCTTTAATAATTGCCCCCAGAGCCACACATGCAGGTTTACTCGCCCCGTCCACAGAAATAAAGTTCACCCTAGTACGTGCGGGCAGACACAAACTTAACATGCAGTCTGAATCTCACTATGTTATCGCCGCTCTTCCATTTCCCCGGTTTGCACAAATCCATATTAAGCTGTGATATGTCTTTGGGGTTTGGCACCTTCACACCTTCACCGTGGAGGAGATGAGAGTCGGCCTGTTAAATATTAATGCAGGGCCAGATGCCCGACTGGCCGCTGGCATTTATCTTAACCTGCTCCAGCAGGTGTGAACCCAGCAGGTACCATTGGCATCCAGGAGGAGCACTCAACCTCTGGATCATTTAGAGGCGTTAAAGGATTATATCTGCGCTGAACCGAGACTGGACCAATACACCCGAGGGGATGGAGGGAAGGACTCGGGGAGAGAGAGAGAGGAAAGGGAGAAATGATTGTGTCTTCTCAGCAAGTGGGGAGAGAGGGAGAGGGAGCTGGGAGATGGATGGGGTGTGGTGTGCGCCTGGGCAAACACTCCCCGCTGTTTGCTTCTCTCTTCCCATTTTTCTCCCAAGGGCAAACAGAGAATCGAGCGAGCTGCAGCTGTCTGAGTGTGAGTGTGTGTGTGTGTGTGTGTGTGTGTGTGTGTGTGTGTGCGCACAAGTTGACCTCTGTGGCCTCTTCATAAGTAGCAGGGAATCACCACCAACAAACCTCCCTCCTGGGGCCCTTGGCCGCTGGCCCCCATCATTACTCCCTCGAGATCCCCAGGCAGTGCCACAGCCCCCTGCCACCAGCCTCATATTAACCGTAATGAGGACACCGCGGTGAGGAGAAGAGGAAGAGCGCGGGAATGTGTCACTGCCGAGGAAGACGACATTCGGTATCTTGAAAACACGACAGCGCTCACCCCTCCTCCTCCCCCTCTCCCACCCATCCCATACTTCCCTTACTTCCCTTATTTCCTTACCTTGTGCCTCTACTTGCTTGCAGTGCAAACAGTGAAATGCAGGCCATTGTGTTGTCATGTGTTGAAATAAGGGCGGGTGAGATGACACAACCTGCTTGTTGTAAAATCACACTGTGGCCCATTTTAGATCTGGATAGCATGCCATGCCACTGTGATATACATAAATAATTTAACCAGTGAGAATTGCTTTTCTAAGTACAAGGACACATGTACACGCACAAGCAAAATAACAAGGCTGTAAGGCATTATTCCTTCTGTTTTATAGGGAATAAAACAATGTTTTTCATAATAGATGTGTAGGTTTGAGACTGAGAAATGGTTCTTGGTTGTCTGTGTTTGAGTCAAAGAAAGGGGAGACAGAAAGGTTGTAGGGAGCCAAGGAAAATAATAAGAGCACAGCTGTGGAGAGAAGAAGGTTATGACTGATCTAAGGTAGACTACATGCTGTTCTCTTATCTTTCTCTGTTGACGCAAGTTTGTGAAAAATGGGACAGGAATTGGTTGCTTGCTCCCTCTGAGCTTCAGTAAAATAAATATGTACCAAGAAAGTATGTACTTGTTAAGTCGTTAATTTTTCTATCAGGAGCCTTTGCGAGTTATGACTTTAGATTTATTATAAGCTCCCTTATGACATAAAGGTTAACAGGTAAAAACCGTGGCCCAGCTGTGTCAAGTAAGTGGATCAAGTAACTGGACACTGCAGAGGCACCCTTTTAGCGCGACATTTAGCGTGAAGCTGCTCTGGCTTTCCCAGATGTGAAACTATGGCCTTGTAGGGATGTGGAAAAAATGCATACCAGAGCGAGACTAACTTCTGCTGACCAGCGGCCACTGTGGTCACAGTACAGGATGATACATGTGGATAATGAACAAGCTCCACCAACTCCTGAGGGAAATATCCGACTCTTTAGCTGCTAAATGCTACACTGTGTTCACCAGCCAGTTGCTAACTTTGCCTGCTGTTTGATGCTGGTTATGAGAGGCTGGCATTTCTTCGGGAATCCTGTGGTTCATGGGATTGCTGGAGTATGGAAGTTTTTAGGTTTGTATGTAAAAATGTAGCTTTAATATGATTAAATGCTTTCTGATTTTTTAACAGGAACAGAAGTCATTGTTTTTGGGACAGGATTTTTTACTCTGTCATGTCATTTGATTCATTGTTGATATAAAAATATTGTTTGGTGCAGCTTTAAAGTGGCAAAAATGGGAAAAACAGGAATAAAGATTGAGAATAAAATCCTGGTGCCTTCCAATATAAAGAAAGAACAAACATTAAAAAATCTTGATGACGTTCCTCATCCAAACACCATAATATGATCTTGGGAAAATACAATGACGTATTTGACCATTCCCCAAAATGATGGTTGAAAAGTCCAGCGACAGCCGTACTGGATCTTAATTACATTACAGGAGCCATGTGACATAAGTCACATGATGTTAAACATATGGTTACCGTCGGTCAGGATTCACAAGTCAAACAAGTCACGTGACTTCACTAATGTGACTTAATGCATGTGACGTAAGTCTTTGACTCTCTTCACATGGTCTGTCTCCTGAGTGAAAGTCCCGTGTTTGTTTGACCCATCCATCAAGTCCAGCCACCTCCTTACTCGGTCGCTATTTATAGTAGGTCACCTGACTTCTTCCATTTCACACAGCCACTAGAGATTGCGATCTTACAAAAAATGTAAATATGGGTCGTAATAATCTGCAGCATAATCTACCCATGCGGCTGTTTTCCTGGTGAGGACGGGCTGCTTACTCAGTTTTCCAGAAATGGTTCTTTTGTCAAGACAGTCTATAGGCATTGCCAGGCTCTGATATGGCGATGTTAATAGTAAGTGTCCTTTTGAAATACATAGATGTGTTCTTTTAAGCTGAAAGGCCGCTTTTGTGAAAAGCTCTCTTGGTGCCTTGGCAATGGGTGAAGGTCATGACTACTGGGAGGAAATGTATAAAAACCTTCAGCAGCTCTGTGTGTATATGTGTGTGTGTGTGTGTGTGTGTGTGAATTGCTGGTCATGCCTGGAGTAGCAGATGGGCATTCTGTATGACTGATGGCCTTGTGAAACATGAAGGTGTTGTGTCAATAAACGATGTTCCACCCCATCCATCAACCGCCACTGACAGCAACATGTGCACATTTTTATCCATTTCACTTTGTGCATACCACACACACGCACACACACACACACACACACACACACAACAAATCAGCCTGCACAAACACGCCCACCTACAGTACCTGTACCGTAAATGTGCAGGAACACCCACACAGCCTGATGTACCGCACACACATTCACCTCTCCTGCACACTCTTACTGGACGACACTGCTTTGCAACAGCGCTGCTGCTTCGATTCTGTTACCTATGTGGGAAAATATAACAGAAAGAAATAAATCTTGACCAGCAGAGCATGAAGGTATTGAGTTTACCACGTGTTGCCTGTGCTTATGGTTTCCGCAGTGAGGGACTAGTGGAAGTCTTACAGCATTGGGTCTCATGTGAAAATCAAATGTGTGCAAGTAGTTTGTAGGTTTTCCCCAAGTTTTGACTTTCCCTCTTGTTTAACAGAGATACTACTTCCAAGACCCGCTGGAAGTAGCATATTTAGTAAATTATTGGTAAAGCAGACCAGAAATGTGTATTTGCGTTTCCATGGACATTTTGCAAATAGCGGCAGACAAATGCATCTGATCTGTGTGGACAGATGATAGTGTAACCTTCCTCAAATGACAGAGGTTTGACTGTTGCTCTTTTAATTGTATCCTCTCATTTTGCCCTCTTTATTTGCAATGGTTTAATGGCGTCCGACTGGAAAATTGGCACCGCCAACTGTTTATCTCGATGCTCTCACCTAATAAACGCTAAACAGTAGTGGATGAAAATTAATTAATTTGCATTTTCTTTTGCAGATTTTCTGGGAATTCAGTTAAAATCTGCACTGCATTTTGATGGAACACTGGTTTTGGTTTTTGGTCACATTGCTCCAAATCGCTAGTAATCAAAAACTTCAGCTTCCCTTTAATATTGTTCTCAAATGGTGCATAACCTTAAATACATTTCTATTTGTGTGTAAGTGGAGCTTGGGCAACTGGAAGCCAAAAGCAAACTTTTTTCCCTGAGACCCTTAACACATTAACCCAGCTATGGATACTCAAAATATGTTTAATGAAGCAGTCCTTTAAGAATAGTTTTAGTGTAGAAAGCAGACTGCGATTTAAGTATTAATATTTGCTGGTGTAAGAAAAAACTTTGAAGTCTAGTGTGGAAAGCATAACCATACGCTGATTTTAATTGAATTAAATGAATGCACTATATTGGTAAGGCTTCCTTTCCATAGTGGAATACATGGATTTCATAGTTATTCTAAGGCACAACAGCCGTGGCTATGAAATAGTGGGCATTCTGATCATAATGGCTTCTGTGCACATTCCTCAGACGGTTTCTTAACTGTAGTATATAGCCAGTCATTTGCGGTTAAAGAAAACAGAAAACTCAATATTCTCTGAGGTTATTTCCATCTCTCGGCCGTCTGTCTCTGCAGATTAAATCATTCTGAACATTAGACAATGCCTGTCTGTTTTCTGTTTTTCTGTGTTTTTCAGACAAAAATACATCTACAGCCCCTGTGACATTATTACTCCATCTATGGAAGTCTACTTCCAAATGTCAGGCACATCCCCGAGGAATGTCATACAACCTCTGGCCGAATATTAGATGAGGAGGAGAGCATTGGTCCGACTATGCCTCTATCCTCAGACTGTTAATAAAACCAGACAATGCTATCGGATGTTGGATTCAAACAGAATGTTTTCAGCGCGCTGTCAGCGGAGATTGCAGCGACAGAATTGTTGTACGAACTACAGCAGTCCCCAAATCATGAACGACTTCCCTTCTGTTTTCAGGAAGGAAGCTGCAGATCAATTTTGCAATTAGATGTGTTTGTTGTGGTATCATCGCTTTCTGCATTTTTCATTCCTTCTCACCCATGTTATGGCACATCGCAGGCCACACACACAGCCAACATGTTCAGATGAAGCAGACAGGCAATGATATTTCTCATATGCTACTCACATTTCTCATATTATTACCAACAAAATTACTTCCATTACACCTCCATATATCATTTGCTTTAACTTTTTCCCTCTTGTCAATCCACATTACTAGCCATATTGATCATCGCTAATAAATGGCTCCTTCATGCCTTAATGGTAATTCTTTGTGATGTAGGGTTCACCTGAATGCTTTATATGGGTTTTCGAGGCTGTGAGCGTTTTCACAATTACCATAGCAATGTCCAATTCTCAGCAAATACCTACAATGCCTCATAATAACATAACAAATCTTCAGGAAAGGCAAAATAATGTTTGTGTGTTTTGTGCAGCTCAGGGAATTTGTTTAATGCGGTTTTCAGTGCTACCTAAGAAAAAACTTCTAGTGAGGTCTTTGAAGGTTCCAGGCCATAGTTATCCAAGGAAGGTTCAAATCAAAGGCAACTGGACTTGGTTAAAGATACTTGAAATGAAACATCGTCAAGTACCTTTAACTAAGTCCATAGTTTGAACCTTCTTTGTTGCCATTTTATCTAACTCCACTGTGGGTATGTACTGTAGAATGTAAAATGTACTCATTCCCATCAGAAAATTAATGTCATTGAGGTTTATCATTAATATTTAATCATCCTCTGATTGTTACTGCATTCATGGCTGTGATACCAGTCAAAATGTTGTTTTGGAACAGCTGTTATCCTATAAAACAGAGGTTCCCACGTCTGGGCCGTGGATCAGTACAGGGTCTTGGAATATTTGCTACCAGGCAGCAAGGAAACAATATGAGAATGATGATGATATAACTTTATAGGCCATCATTTGCCATACCCTTGATCTTGACTCAGTCTGCGCTGTATTTTCTCTCATCACTCGATGGTAGTTAAGTTCTGGCTTTTAATTTTCACATTTATGCTCAATTCAATCTCTTTCTCACGTGCACGCTTTCTTCAGCTGCATTTTTGTTCTGTCTCTGTCTCTCCTCCCTCACTCTATCATTTTAATGCGGCACTCACACCAACTTTTACGCTGCTTAGAGAAATTGCTATCCCCTCGTTCATTTGAATGAGATCACTCTTCCGACACAGTGCGAAAAAGTTTAACTCCCCGTGGAACAATTTTTGCTCAAACACCATGCAACGTTATCCAGCAAGGCGCTGCAATGGCCAATCAAGGAAGAGAGAGCGCACATTCCTGACACATGCCTTTGTGATGTAATTGTCATTACAAAATATATAATTATTGAACATCCTGTCTATTATAAAGTGTTTTGGCATCAAGCTCATGGATCTGTTGCTCAAACTGGACATCCTGGCAGTTTTGCCAGACTGGGAGTGACCCCCGCCAAAGATTGTGACTATAATCCAACTGATCTGCCCCTTACCTCCCCTGGGTAGCATGGTTTCAACTGACAGGGCACTGAGTTCAGTAGGCTCAGCTGCACATGGAATGACCACATAGACAAATCAATTTCAGTTTATTAAAACTAGATTTAGAATGCTGCTCTAGTCTTTTTGCTTTAGTCTTGAAAGCTCCTCTTTTTTACCTTGACTTGCTCAGGTAACATGTGCTCTTTGGTGATGCATTTATACACCTCACTGAGCAGCCCCAGTGGTCCAGCGGTGCTGCCATCTTCACAAATGTGTGACATGTAGAAGCAGAGCGAGCAGACAGATGGACAC
>JAPMOB010229213.1:0-16028 GCA_029875015.1 Lepomis gibbosus | reverse complement strand
TAAATCCTCCTTATGCAGTTGACCCTGTGTGGCCAAGTGGACTCTATTCTGGCACTGGCAGTTAATGCAACAATACTGGGCATCCATTCATCACCCATGGCAGGTTAAACCATGTGCACAATCTGTTTATATCCATAATTATAAGGCATCAACCTGCCCGTGGGGCCGCGAGGGTTCAAGAACATCTGCTTGGAGCGCTCTAGCAGGAGGATGGTAGCTGGAGAGGGTTATGGGTTATATATCTGGTGGGAATAAATCTACTGTGATAGGTATATTAGGTGTGTTTGTGTGTAAGAGGTCAGAATGTCTAAGAGGCAAGAATACATAGCTCTATCTGAGTGAACAGAGAGAGCAGAGTATGCCTCAGGCTTAATAGTTCTCCTAGATGGTCGATGACAAATTAAGTTGGTTTTTTATGCCATTCATGACCTGACTTCACTCCCATGATGTAAATATAGCAGCAGTGTGTTCTTGCCTCCATGTCTTCACAATGTTCTTTCAATATTGCCTACTGTTTTCTTAGTATCTCTTCTTCCAGGGCTGTGATGGAATCCAAATGTCCGCTAATAGCAGCTTCCAACATGGTCACCCAGTTTACAGTATAGCTTCCACCCTGGATTCATGTGTTGCACTGCGTTTCTTGAGATCAGTAGTCAACTGATTTAGCATTGCTTTCCTATAGTTTCAGAGTAAGGTATCAAAATGGGATAGAGACTCAGAGAGGAGGAGCGGGAGACCTAGAAGCTCATTTTTCATTTTCATACTTGTAGTCTTACACAAGTGACATAACTTGAGGCAATTTATCAGATATTGCACAGAAAAGATTTTAGTAACTTAAATAACTACACATTTTGAAGTATAAAATTGTTTACACTTTAGTTCCTGTTTGAAATATTGTGCCACCAGTTAGCATCAGTTTGGGCTCAGACCAGAGCCTGTTGATTATTTTGTAACATGTATGACATAACTCTACAACACAACAAAAGTTTGCTGGCATTTTCATAGTTGTAAAATCCTGAGAACCCTTTAGCAAACTTAACCATGCACATCATGTACAAGGCTCCCCTTACCACAGCCTTTGCTGCATGTCATCTCTCTCTCTCTCTCTCTCTCTCTCACAAACATTTTTGACATTTCTGTCTCAGGGCTCTATTAAGCCAAAATGTGATATAAACTAGTTAGATGTGTCTGCTTTTAAATGGTGTGACTGTTATCTGAACATGCAACAACTCTCAGGCCTCATCCACACAACTGTGTTTTAGTTTTAAAACGGAGACGTTTTGCACCATCCAGACTAAAACAGCAAAAACGAAGACTTAAAACGTAGAAGTTTGAAAACGCTGCTAACTGCGGGTAGCATTTTAGTACGGACGGACAGAAACGGTGGACTTTAGAAACAATGGCGCAGATGCTCACGTTTGGCTCTCTGACTGGGTCTTAACACATTGCTACTCACAGACTTTTTGATATGGTATTTTTATTAAAACAGCTTTTACCGTGCAAAGAACACTTATAGCCTAACTCTTGTAATGTGCATGTCGCCGTATTTACGTTGCGACGACTCCGATGACGACTCTGTCATTCAGCAACAGTTACAGCTCATTCTTGGTCCATGCAAAAAAACTCATCATTGGCATGCGCATTCCCAGTGTACTTGAACAGCCACTAAATGTGCATTTATAGTTGTTTTAATATAAAGATCAACTCTGGTATGCAGATAAAACTCTGGTGTGGACAGAGATTGTATTCGTTTTAAAACAAGAACGGAGTAGCGTGGATGGAGCCTCAAACACAAGGAATAAAACATTACAATTTAAACGGTAGTGTGGGTTAGTTGTAACCTGGGGTGGAATGTAACACTCTCATATAGCCTTGGGTGAAATGTAAGATTATGTAATAAGGAATATGAGAAAAACACAACATAACACATAATACATGTATTGGTGTGTCTTCCTGTGTATGTGTGTGTGTGTGTGTGTGTGATTAGGGATGATAGGATATATCTTATCTACTGTCAGTCACATACTTGAATGAAAGAGATCTACATAGACCCAAAATAAATGTAACTTAAATTTAATGAATTCAACTACAAAGCAGACAATGCTCAAACAAAAATAAATTATTTTTTTTTTCTTCTAAATTGTGCTGTGCCTGCCACAGGGAGCTACTTTTTCCCAGGTGGAATTATAAATAAGCTGAGCATGTGCAGAGTAAGTCAGGTGATTTAGAACCTTTTCCTGATTGGATAAATTGAACCTGTTACAACAATCCCCAGTCTCCCCTGTTATGAACCACTGTGAAGTGTTTTGGCCTGTGATAAGCTTTCAGACTGAGAAAGAAGGGGAAAGAAAGAGAGGCAGAGAGATGTACAAATGGTAAACAGAGTAATGCAGAGAGGAAAAGGACATGAAGAAAGCAGACCCACATGACGCACAAACAAGCAAGTGCATATACATATTCTAGAGACACACAGGCGAATAGCATAATGATATTAATGAGAGACCATTCATCATGCGGACTCATCACTTAAACTGATGAACACCAGCAATTTAAAGTAGAGACTCAAGTGGAACAAGGCTCTTGCTGCTCCACTAGCTAACCTTTCAGTCTATTATGCCACATGTCTCCTCAGACTTAAAACTGAATGAACCGATACGGCAATTGCTGAATATTAACCTGAACATATCAGCAGAAAAGTAAAAAAAAAATAAAAAAGAGTACTGAGGCATTAGTGGAAAAATACTAAAAAATGATTCAAAATGTTTTCAAGGGCAACTTAGAATCCAATTATTCACAGGCATGCATACTCATCATCATATGTCTGTGCACNCCTGGAAACATCTCGTTTCCTCTCTCTATCTCTCTCTTCTAAGTGCAGCAACGAAAACACATTTTAATTAGATATAATTAATTACTCCCATCCGTGAACCTTTCTGCATGATTGCAGTGTGCTGATATGTGCATTACTATGGAGGAATGGTAAATAGACACATAAAGTTTGAAAGTGATAGAAATCAAACAGGGGAGGCCTTGCTAATTAAAGGGATTTAACATTAGCTGATTGGGGAGAAGCTGAAACCTTATCTGGAAACTTCTGTGGAGAAAAATAAGAGAACTCATGCCCAAACGAGGAAAAAAAAAGAGCGCTGTGTTTGCCCCTTGTAGCAATCAAGTAAGTCCTACATGAATAATTAATCCATAAAAAGACATTTGTTTGTGAGTCAGTTGTAAGATTTAAGGCATTTAAGTGTTGTTGTTCTTTTTTGTCCCTTTTTTTTCTACTTAGCCTTAGTTAAAAAGATCACAAGGAGCTGCAGATGTTTCATGTTTGTGTTAGCCTGAATCCTGTTTGCCTTTTTTTTTTGGAGGGATTTAACTGAAATAAGCTTTAATGAATGGGACCGGGTGACGGAAAGAGACAATTTACATTTAAATTGTAAGTTTGTGCTGACACATTTAAAATTAGCAGGAAGAGACTGTTCTAGGGAGAGGGGAAAAAATGGCACATTCGCAGGTTTGCCAAATAAACAAATGTACTTCTGTTATACATGAGTGGAGGAGGAATATTTTTCATCAGCAGAAACAGAGCTCTTTGATTCCAATTTCTTCCCCTTTGAAAACTTAATTCATTAAAGTACAAAAATGTTTCTATAATTTTACTTTCCAGGCTCATATTTCCATCCCTACACCAATCAGCACTATTGTTCTTCCTTTTTTTCATTACTCATCCCTGGAGATAATTGCCATTTATTAAATCAGACTATTAAAGACAGAAGGAAATTGTAGCTGCGCTAATTTACTCAGTAGTGAACACATTTGTAGAAATGTAATTTTCTAATAACTTCTTCCTACAATTCATACAGGCATATGTGAATAGATACAGTGGAATTCATTTTCAGAAGCTGAAGTGAAACATAGGTTTTTCCTCTGGCAGACAAAAATCCATCAACTCATACTAGTCTCCTAAAATAAAAGTCAGGTGGAGAAACTGTTCCCATCTCTGAGGCAATATTTCAGTGTCGGACCAGTAATAACAGCATGTGGGAAGAATGCGCTTAAATCACTCAAGCTCCGGGGATACACATTCTTGAACACTGGAGTCCGACCAGACAAGTGTTTTCTTTTGTGCGCAATTGGCGAGACAATGTTTTCTTCCCCCCAAGATCCTCTCAGTCGCTTTCATTTCGTCCGACAGCACTTACTTTGAGCTCAGACAAAAGGCACAAAGAAACAAAAAATGTCACAATCAAAGCATCCTGATGTTTAGATTGTACACCAGGGGTGCTGACAGCTAAGCAGCACTGTGTGACTACAGTGAAATGCACTTTCACATTTCCCTTCTGCTGGAGCTTCCTGTCAGTCTGGCCCTGTCATCCTGGCTCTGTCTGTATCTCTCAGCATGTCACTTTCATCACTCTTTTCTTTCTCTCGCCATCTGTTTTTCCTTCCTCTGTCTCCTGGTCCTCTCTTTCTCTCTCTCTCTCTCTCTCTCTGTCGCTCAGTTTCTTCCTCTTCACACACACAGATCATCCTTTATTCCAGTACACCTAGTGATTCTTGCAATAGCAGTGGGCGTGCTATCAGACCCATTAGTCCAATATCCCGGTGTTGAGTGGGGACGATGAGAAATGGATTGGCAGAGATGCGGGTTGCGTGCACTGCTGTGAGGTATGAGTGTGTGTGTGTGTGTGGGCGGGCGGGCGGCAATGAATGTAATGAGTGTGGGGTTTAATGGATGGTTGTGGAGTGTGTGTGGTGGATAGGAACAGAGCAAGAAAGAACAAGATAACAAAAGCTGATATGGTAATAGTTGGGTGTGATACAAAGTAGCAGGTATGTATTTGGGCATATCAGGAGGATCCATATATGCCACTGGATGTAGAGATCCGTCTGTTAAAATATGTTCTACTCTTTAGCCTATTAATATTTTACCACATCAGCCTAAATCCAGCTCATCAAAGCTTTTAAAAGGGCTCTAGCGTAGAAGCAAGCCGCATCAGAGATGGATTTTAAAACTTTAAAAGCTGAAGGCTTAATAAACAACTATTGTGAAGGCAGGGATGCATGGTGCTCATTAGAATTTATTAAGGGGCCCCAAATGGATTGCAGACGAATTTTATCGCCAGTTTCTCAATTTCTTTAGATAGAAAACAGAATTCTGCAGCCTATTTACACAGTCCGACAGTGCGCTAGCTAAGCTAAAAGAGGGTTCTGTGGTTTTGTGAGACTGTATTGCTCATTACAAAGAAAACCAAGCTTTCAAATGAGTTTTTGATCTTAAGAAGTAGTTGTAAATGTAAAGCAAGTGTAATAATTGGCTGCAGAGTTGGGATCTGAGTAGAAAATATACATGAAAAATTTAAAAAAATTTAAACAAGTTTTCAGTTTATCTTGGTGTGATGTAACATTTGCTAACATGCGAAGAAGCTCTAAACACCAAGTACAGTCGAGACTATTGAGAATGTTGGTAATAATGAAGGTGTTTGTCGCTGAGGTTGATGGGAATGTCATTAGTTTTGCTGGTATAAAGTGGTGGACCAATCAACCGACATCCCTACAGCCGTTCCTAGCATGGCTAATAAAAATGCTCCGAGCATTCCTTCAGAAGAATTTTGCTAGAAGCAAATAAAAGCGCCATACGCAGCAGTAGCCACAGTGACTAAACACACAAAGGGAAGACAAGCGCCTGCAGAAACTGTATCAACACAAATATCAAAGAAAAGAGAGCAGACTTTTTCACTAACAGGGAGGCAAGTGGGCTGAAAAGGAAATTGTTGTCAGTGAAAAGTGAAGTGAAAATCAGCATTTTCTTCACAACAGCAATTAAAATATGAGATAGGACTGAACAGTGTTAGATACAGTAACATCAATCACATTGTCATTTAGGAGTAGCTGAAATCTCCCTTTCAAACATTATGGGAAGTTTCTGTCTTATTTGAAATTGAGTGCAGTATTGCTGATGAGCGAAAACTGCACTGCAGACAACAATAATATATAATACCTATAAAGACTTGCCGGTGCAATCATGGAACCTAACCAGGTTACTCATGGTAAGAAATAACTCATTTGGCAATAATCAACAAGGGAAATACTTCCTAAGTAAATGTACTTTTATATTTCAGTGTTCAAAAGCCCTGAAAACGTATTTTCAGCCTCTTACTGTGAGTCACTGTCTGAACACCCAACAATCTGACAAAGTTTTGGTTATTTCAACAGGTTATTTTCACTGGTTTAAAGTGGGTGGGACAAAGTTGGAAAAGGGTGATGTCATAATTGGATGTCAGAGGGTGGGTTGTTTGATTAGTCAGCCTTGATTGACATTGAGCAAACAACACCTACATAGTCCTGATAAATGCAGAGTAAATGAGATTTTGAGACATTTTGATGAATAATACCTAAAGATTTATTTTTTTTAAACTTGATTGTTGCTTATTTAATGTTTTTAAAAGTACCCTGTGGAGCTTTTGACCTCCAGTAGCAAGCTTTTCACCAGTGGGACCGTGTTATACATAGCAAAGACTGCTGGCAAGCATACATGGATGATGCAGGTTTTTAAAAAAAATCTTATGAGGATCGGTATTCATTCAACATGTTTGTTATAAAATGTCCACACACTGTTAGCGTTTTAGCAGCAGTACATTAGCTGAGCAACTTCTGTCCTCCATCTCTGTACTGGGTGTAGGTCAATTCATACTGACAGTTATACACATGTAATGGATAAAAAGAGACTTGACCTCAGCATACACACAAACAATATTACAATAAAAAAACTCTCCAGATATTTTATGCTTTTGTAACTACAGATGACGGCACATATCTTCCTTTCTGGTCTCTCCGGTGAGCGAGTGTGGCATCTCTGTTGGAGTGAGGAGCTTCTACCTCTCCTTTCGTCCTCATTTATCACTCCTTACAGCTATGGAATATTCCCCTCCGTGTTCAGACACATCCACTAGCTCCATAACTCACTCCTCTGACGGTTTGACAGCCCGACGAGTGTGTGTGCGAATGTGTGTGCCTCGCTGTGTGTCTGTGTGAATCTGTGTGGGCCATCTCTCAGCTGTGTGTAAGCCTTTGCATGCGGGCATTTCTGAATTTGTGTGTTTGTCTGTGCATTAAGCTCCATTCTTACCACACACACACACACACAAAGGTCTTTCTGTTCCGAAAATGTATCAGAGTTTCCTTTCCGAGGACGTGACGGGACAGGTGTGAAAGACTGGTGGCCGCGTCTGGCGTAGGGGGATAATGTAAACAGCCAGGAATGTGATCCTCATCACAGCAACTGATTTAAGAGAGGAGTTTGGCAGGGTGAGAGGTCACTCACCGCACTGCAACAAAAGAAATGAAACATTATCCCTGTGACAATCAAACCCTACTTATGTTGCCTTTTCAACCAATTGCCATTGTCTGTCAACTTCTCGGGCGAGTAATCGCTGCTTTTAGCTTCACTTGTGGGTTTTTTGTAGGCTGACTATGCTAAGAGCTCATGCGCACACAACATAAAGACACTTGTCAAATACACCAAAAAAAGACAATACGATAAAGGGCGAGCTCATCCAAATTTTAATAAATACATATTATGACCTAAATCTTCTGCAATTTCATTGTGTAGATTATTTTAGTTAAATTTGTCTAGATATTGAGTCATTCATGTCTAATAAAATAAATGCTCAAAACATTGAATAATAACATTTAAAATAAACAGCAACTTGTCTTTTCAGAAATGTTGTCCTGTAAAATCCCCAGACCTCAAAATGAGCAGTTTTCACTGGAACTACTGTACGTTCTACAGAAGAAATATACAGTATAAACATTGTAGAAAAATACAGTATAAACTGGGTTTTTTGGGGGTAAAAACTAGTTCCAGTAAAAACAGTTGACAGTGAAGTCTGTGGATTATATAGAGTAACAGTTCTACTGGAAATTCCTTCCTATAAAACAAAACTATCTGCCTGGCCAGACAGTACAGGCAAGTGAGAATATACGCTGTGGTGTGATACAGGTGATAAGACCCTTTGATTTGATTTGGTGCTGGACAGGTACTGCACAGTGGGTTTATCAAAGCTTTTTGTTTGTTTGTTTCCCTAGGGTTTTTTGCTAAAAAGAGCTGCCTGCAGTGGCCTAAAGACGAGGCTTATGAAAAGTTTGAGAGTAGTCGTGGGCAAGAAACAATGAGCTTAAAGGCTGTAGAATATTGTCACATAGGTCACATGACCAACACAGTCATGTTTTCCATGACACTTATAAAATTACCATCTTATACAAAGCATTATTATATAAATGGCAACAAAGTGCTAATTATCCAAACAGATCAACAGACATCACAATATGTATATTTTAAACATGCATTAGCTTAATGTATGTGGGCCAAACTAAACGGACTGAGAGTGGCAGAACATAAGGCTGCCATTAGAAATGGGAACATGGATTATGCGATTGCTAGACATTATAGAGAGAAAAAACATGGTTAGGCCACTTCTCTTAAATTCCTGGGCATTGAAAGATTGAGATCCTAATCCAAGAAGGGGGAATTTGATTAACCAACTTTTAGGAAGGAAAGCTTTTTGGATTCATGAATTGAACACAATTGAACCTCATGGACTGAATGAGACACTAGATTTGAGCCCATTCCTGTGATGTCTATCTCTGAGCTGGGTTTATCCTTCAGAGAAAGTTCCCTCCCCTTTAGGGATATATACTAAAATTAGGAACGTCAGGCTGTTTTGCCTTATTATTGTCTTGTCTTGTTGTCTTGTTGTAATTCTTGTTACTTGTGTATGTTTAATTCTTAAAGTGTATATATACATGTATATGTATGTATGTATGTGTATACATAGTGATGTTTGTTGATCTGTTTGGATAATTATCACATTTAGTTTAATGACAGGCTACTTTGCCTTAATATACTTATGATCTTCTGTTGTGTTGTGATTATTGTGGCTGATGCATGCATTCAAAATATATATATTGTGATGTTTGATCTGTTTGGACAATTAGCACATTCTTGCCGTTTATATTATAATGCTTTGTATAAGATGTTCATTTTATAGGTGTCACAGAAAACATAGATTGTGCTGGTCATATGACCTGCACAGCATCTACTTAACACACCTGTAAGATTTTTTGCAATGTGACTATGTGAGCCTAAAGAAGCAATGGGTGAAACGCTTTATTGCTCACAATAAAGATAGTAAAGTCAGACCAGTGTGTGGTAGTTCGTTTTTTGATTTTTCATAGACTTATCCTGCTATCTACTAGCACCCGCTCATTGTTGCTGTACTTGGGAAATTTCTTAATTTCACTGTCATATAGCCATTTGATTTATTCTTTTTTGCCATTATTGGGTGGTGACAGCTGCAGAGAGAGACACATGACTCAGTCTTATTGGTAAGCCAGGTGAGCCACCTGGGGGGGCTCATTTGATCTATAGTTAATAAAAATATTGCTTAGGCGGCTTTAATATTAACATTTTTTCAATTAGATGAGATAATTCCTCACACATACACACACACACACAGACACACGCACACTCTCACATATATTTGGATAAAGAGGAGCTCAGTTGAACCAGTACAACAGCAATGACCACATATCCTGCCTTGATGAATCTCCCTGTGTTACTAGCTCATCTGTTTGGACTGACAGACCAAAAGGGCAGGAGTATCAGCCGCTTATTAAGCAGGGGAGCTCGCTCTTTAATCACTGGTGTTTTTTAGGAGACAGGAAAATGCTGCCATACGCTACCGACGCCTCCTGACTGCGGTAACTGTTCTGATAAAAACAGAACTCCTCGAAATAGCACTAAACTAAACAAATGTCAAAAAGCACATTTCGGTTTTGTAGACGCTGCAGCGGCTTTATGTGCCCGTCTTCTCGCCTACCTGCAGCTCATTATCATTTGACATCTTGGAGTTGGTGTGAAAATATACATTTTAAGGCCAGGAATATAACACAAGATAAAAAACTCTATAGCTTGTTACTTTATGCACCTTATATGTTTGTCTCTTAGCATAGTAGATAGAATAACTTGACAATGTGTTGTTGGGGTTAGACCTCTTCTTGAGACGAAGCAAGTCAGTCCCTCCCTGGGTGCATCTAGAGAGAGATTCACATACACTAAACAACCAATTACCACAAAGAAGATTATACAATCTGTGACAGTTGAGGTAATTAGAAAAACACTAAATTAGAGTACATGTGATGTCATGTATGCAATAGTGTCCTAATTAGATGTATAGATGATTATTTGGTTGGCACAGTGATTGAAATTACTGTACACTGAAGCATACATTCTTCAGTTAGAGTCACGCCACTGAAGTGGTCCCTCCTCTTCACAGGGTTTTGTATGCTAAGTGAAGGTAATGGGCGATTGTGCAAAATGCTATCTCCAGAAACTGTATGATTAAAATAAATTATCTTTACAATAAAATGTTTTGCTACTCTTTATTGCTACTCTATCACTGAGTCTCTATGACCATTTACAACCCAAGGTCACTAAGACCATCGTGGGAAGAACAATGCTGTGGATTGTTATTATGTGTTAAAGTTTCAGTGTATATGTTTTAGTGGCATCTAGTGGTCAGGGTTGCAAATTGCAACCAGTGGCTCATGGTGCATTCACATGCTCCTCTGATGCTCCTATTTCCGAAGTTGTGAACTCGTTCTTCTGATTTCAGTGTGTGTTCATGAGTGTGGAATCAACATGGATGCTACTGCATTATGTGAAGATGTGTTGGATTAGCATTATCTGAGCATATAAACAACACACAGACATCTAGTTCACTCTACATGGACAGCAAAGTAACCATTATAACCATATTTCAAATTACATGTATGTAAAATATGCTTGTTCTAATCTGTTATTACTTTTTCTTGTACTTCGTCTTTGTACGTATTCAAGCTAGTGATGAAACACGCTCATCCAGGACGGTGATGAGTCGGCCCACGGATGGGAGGTTGATCAGCTGGCTCTCTGGTGCGGCCAGAACAACCTGGAGCTTAACACCCTCACAACTGTGGAGATGGCCGTGGACTTCAGGATGATCTGCCACCAAAAAGGACATGAGCAGACTACAACGGAAAGTCAGGACTGCAGAAGAGATCATCAGTCCCAACCTGCCCTCCATTCATGACTTCACTGAATGGAGGGCAGAGATGGATCACTGCAGATCCATCTCACCCCGGACACAACTTGTTCCAGCTTCTCCCTCCGGTAAGCGCTGCAGAGCACTGTACGCCATAACCAACAGTCTTGGGAACAGTTTCTTCCCACAAGGCATCACTCTGACAGCTGACTCTGACTCACAGTTTCAGGAACAATTCTTGTGCAATAATTCCTGTTTACTGGCTACCACTTACCCTTTATTTAGTCATCATTGAATCGATGAACAGCTGATTTTTGACTCACAGGGTCAGGAACAATTCCTTTGCAATAACCCAGTAACTCTGTCTCTAATCAGCCACCTGTTTGCTGGTTACCTCTTATTATTTATTTATTCACCTTTCTCTATTTTAGTTCTGTTCATACTATGTCATATTGTATATACTGTATACCAATAGACCTACCTCAGCTCACAAGGTCATAGGTCTTATTTATTTTCTCAAGCATCCTTTGCACTATGCTCACATCACACTGTGTACATGTATGCATGTATGTGCATGTGTACCTGTATATCATATCCACCTTCAACATGTACGTAATGAGAATAATAGTTTACTCTTGCATCCTTTGCACTCTGCTCTTTGTCAATTTGTCAATATATATTGTTTTGTTCATTGTGTGTATATTAGTTGTCTAGACAGTAGTTTGTGTCTGATTTTATTTTATTATTATTTTATTATTATTGTGTTGTGGTGTTTTTGTATGAGTAAGACCATCATGAGCAATGTATAATCCTGAGTCAAATTCCTTGTATATGCACATACCTGGCAATAAACCTGATTCTGATCATTCTCCATTTCAAAGCTGTTCATATGTGTATTTTATTTACTGTATACCAAATCCACCTACCTCATGTACATAACACTGACTGCACATAATACATGTTTACTCCAGCATTTCTTGTGCTCATCACACTGTGTACATGTATGCTTGTATGTGTTTGTGCCTTATATAGTATGTGTATTGCGCTTTCGACCACTCAAAGCCCTTTTACACTGCATTTACACCATTCACACACATTTTTACACTGAGCCTAAGTGCTCAAACAGAAACTAACATTCACACACATTTATACATACATTCAGTATTTATTCTTTCAAAAGTTGCTTTAAATTAAGCTAATGAGCTAATTTAATGGAGAATGGACAGTTCTCAAGGAAAATGTTCATAAATATCTGACATTTACCAAAAATTGCGCAATAGGAAAAGCTTTGTCCAAGTCTTTAATAAAAGAAGACAAAAGCATGCAGCACTTAAATTAGTGTGACAACTTGACAACTCTGGTAATGCAAAGGTCCTGAGAATTGTCAGACCTAAAGGCAACAAGGTCAAGGGCCAGAAACAGTTAAGAAATCTTGCACTACAGTGATGTGAAGTTCAAGCCTAGGTTAAGAGTTAAAGTGAATTGTGACTGGCAGGGCAATGGCAAGTTTCAACAGATCTGAGGCGCTGTGTCATCACACCTCTCCTGTCACAGATGAGAACAGATTATCTTCAGTTTGGACTGGTACAGTACTGCAACTCTATCTGGCTGGCACTTTAAAAGTTCAAAACATTGAGTTTTGTGTGAAAATAAAACCAGAGCGCAAGTCTCCGCTTGTTGCTCGATGACTATGTTAAAGTCTGCCATCGGCCATGACATTTTAAATGAGTTCACTGACAAACTCCTCCTCCGGTGGGCTGGTGAAAATGTTATGGAAAAAAAAGATACTACTTACCAAAAGCTTATAAGTCTACTTTTTTTTCTTGTGAATCACAAACATGGCGTTCTGTGTTCTTCGCTGACAGCGCAGTGACAGCTCCTCCGCTAATACACGCTGAGACAGACAGTGGCGAGGACATCAAAGCGCAGGTGGAAAGTTAGTAACATAGGGGCTGAGCAGGATGAAGGGATCACATCACCTGAGATGAAAGGCCAGGCATCACACACTCACACACACCAAAACAAGACCTCCGCACCGCCAAGGCCCTCTCTCTCACCTGGAACACAACGACCTTCAAAAGGTCTTGTTTTATCTTTTGTCTACAAAGTGTCTGGTAGTTCCAGTGAAGGGGAATGTGTGCTGCCTGCGAGTGAGTGTGTGCGCTCGGGCATGTCTGTTGCATATGACTTGGCTTTTTAATGTAGCAGATAAAACGAAAGAGCTGAGGTGAAAAAGCAAAAGAAATGTGGTTGAGCTTGCAGTGTGCGTTCCCTCTGAATAATCTGTGCAGGCTCTCGCTCGCTGTTTGTGCATATGTTGATACCTTTCGCTTATTTTTGCCTCATCTCTGCAGCTTTCCCCCCTTCTCTTTCTATTTAAGATGACTCAGAAGCCTTTGAGGCCAGACAAAAGCAACCATCACACAGACAGGATAAGCTTAGAGCTGTGTGTAACCAGATTTGATCCTGCGGCATTGTCGGAGATGCGCTCCTTTATACAGCGGCCTGAGAGATGCTGCTGTTCTCTGCCTTTGCTGAGACTGTCTTATGACTCTATCTGAGCACTTTAATGTTCATCCAGAAACAGTAACAAAATGTTAGGATCTTTTTAAATTCTCGCCCAGCCTTTCCATTGGCTCACAGCTTTGATTTATTTTTTTCAGAAGGGATAGTGTAGTGGCCTGAGCTGATGCTCACCTCTTCTCAATCATTAATCACTCAGAGTCAAGCCGGTGAAGATAGCTCAATCTCCAAATGTATTAAAGTTAAAACCCTGTCTGGCAGGTTGATGAATTAATAATAATGTTCACATGAAGGTCTATTCAAAGTGGGGAGAAAAGTGAGCAAGAATCAAGGTCTCCTTATTGCTATCACTTAGGACTTGTGAGATCCATGTGGTGTCTTAATAAAATATCACCTTGAGAAAATTAAGCGTGAATCATTTTGCTAATGTAAAGGTGGCTGGATTCTCATCAAACACATATTGTTTTTCATGTGTTTGAAAGAATTCTGCTTTGATGCTGCTCAGAGATCGGTTGGGTTTTGTTGGATTTTGTGCTCTCTCCCTAGAAAAATTCTTTTTTCGAATCCATGGGATCACCAAAGTCATTAGGATTCATCATCTGGAAACCGTGAATGTCTGTAGCACATTTCATGGCAATCCATCCAACAGTTGTCAAGACACTTACCTCTAAACCACATTTCAATCTCATAGTAGCACTAGAGGAAAATCCATGAGATCACCAAAGTCATTAGGATTCATCATCTGGGAACCATGAATGTCTGTAGTAAACTTTATGGCAATCCATCTAATAGCTGTTGAGATATTTCAGTCTGGATCAAAGAGACGGACCGACCAAAATTGCCATCCATACAGCAATGTTGCTAACATGACTAAAAGTGACACTTTTATGATACTAGTGGAGGGGTTTATTTGTGTGTCAAGGCCACAAATCTTTCACCAACACTTAGGGACACAAAAGGTGTGAAGATTTTTTGCCTTCTCTTTCCTTTCTCACTTATTTCTGACTGGGAACAAGACAAAGCACCAAACAAGCGTGAACTAGCTATTACAGGACATGACTTTGCCCAACTGAAGTGCATCAACAGATGCCCTGCACAGTCGAGTTGTTGCCCTTCAACTTTGTATTTCACATTTTCCACAAACTCATATGCGTTGTCCACCACCACAGTGATGGTAGAATCGCTCCCTGCCCAGCTCTGTGGCAGTGGGGATTCAGCCTCACAACTTTGTTCATCAGCAGGTACGGGAGACACAGGGGGGCGCCTGCTAAACGGTGGGTGACCGACAATAATGATGCTGCTTTCGGCATCACTCTGTGTGCAGCTCGAGGCCGCCAACTGCGACGGCCTGTCTCAGCATTTCTTCTCCATCTGTGGGAGCCCGTGCGACCTGCCGGGTAAGTTGGGGTTGGGTGGGAAGAGGCAAGGAATAAGGTGAGAAGAGGAGTGTTAAATGTGGAAGAAGAAATGTTTATGTCCAAAGTTTGCGGATGGTCAGAGAAAAAGAGCGTCTTGAGAAGCTGGTTGTGAATGTCAGACCCGGTAACATGACATTTTTTCAGGATCCTCCTATATTTTCTCTTTGCTTGCCTTTCTTATCTTCTCTCTCGCTCTGTGAACCCAAATGAACTCTCAAACACAGAGATAACCTAGTAGCACAGAATCATAAATGGGTTTATTTATAAAACTATCAGCTGCAGGCATGTTGCTATACAAGGTATAAACACGTGAAGATCAGGCTTGCCTGGTATATGGTATGTTGCCACAACAGGTGAGATAACAGCATAATGTTTAATATTAAAGCTGCAATAATGTGTTTTCTGGATCTTGGGGGCAACAGAAAGGCAATGACATGTTATCACTTTATAGTTGTTGTATAAGGCCACCTGAAGAATGTCCAATATTAACTCTCTTTTAGCTCTGTTTTGGCTGCCAGCAACTGCTGAGGGAAAAAACAGATGCTTTAGCAGCTAAATGCTCCACTGTGTTAATCCGCTAGTTGCTGGGCAGGTAGCATGTAGGGTTTTTAGCTGTTGTTGCTGCTGTTGATAAGAGTGTGACTGAACCAAAAAACGAAGTTGTGGGATTGTGGGCAACGATAACAGAAGGATGCTAAAATGCTGAGAAGAACTGAGTTGGATGACAGTTCTCTAAGTCTCTTTGGTAACATAATTTTAAGCTAAAGCAGCGCACGGTGAATTCATGTGCTCCTCTGATTGTCCCATGTCCCGAGTTGTGAAGTTGTTCTCCCAACTTCTGTGTGTGGTCATGTGCTCTTGGAGTTGGAGTGTGGAATCAACATGGACGCTACTACAAAGATGTGTTGGATTAACATTATCAGAACAATTCAATTTCAATTCAATTCAATTTTATTTATATAGCGCCAAATCACAACAACAGTTATCTCACAGCGCTTTTCAT